>DWQW01002692.1:0-25632 GCA_018249695.1 Heliconius erato demophoon
TGTCTCTCGTCTCTCAGAGCATCCCTCCGAAATGCAAATCAACATGAAGATATGTCTTTGTTTCTTTTATTTTAAATTCATTTGCTCTACAGATTATTAGAGGAGAGAAGGGAAAAATACATATAATATGTGTAAAATGATAAAAAAATATTTTTTAGCAAATAATAAAAACGATATTATCAACCAACCGCGGCGTTAAGTTTTGCCAATCAACACGCAATGCCTCCAGAATTCGGCAAAAAGTGGCGAACGAAGTGTCTTAACACTTGGTTCCTTCTGCCTACCCTGCTGTGTGCGGGATACAGCGTGAAGCGTGAAGATTTATTATCAACTAAATTAAACAACACATCAAGTTTTCACTTTTTTATTCTAATTCATCACCGACTTCCATTATAATACAGTAGAAAGATAAATAGCCTACAATAATGTTTAGCGAAGGAAACAAATTCATTACAAAACTACGCAACGTACGCGTGTCGTCAATAAACTGCATCCCCCAGGCAAATACAGCTGAACGAGACACTCCATAAATCATAACCACCCCATCACTACTAATATAGTTGTTAAAACAACCCCTATCTTGTCCATTCGTCTTTCACAGCACGTGACTTGAAAAAAAAGACTCTTTAAAATTAGACGCTTGATCAAAATCTAATACAATGAGATCACAAGAGAGGAATGATAACTTCTTAGCATTATAAAACTGCAGTTCCGACCAACAAAACGCAGGATGTGCGTGAACGTGTCTAAAGGATCCCCTTTGTGAACCCGGTTTAGCGAGGACTGCGTTCCTTTAGCTCGGTTGCTATGCCAGTTCACCTGTCTCGATCATTTGTAGGAACCTATTTGATTATTTCCACTGTTTTTAATGGAGAACGACACAGTTTATGGTGTTGGACCGTCGGGGACGGGGCGGCGTTAAACGCGTCGGATATGGAATTCGAATTAGCCATCAGTAGCTTCATTTGATTGAGGTTTTGAAAGTGTGGTTTCTTCGTTGATCGATTTTTGTAAAAACCTAGCATAAAAGTCATTATTTTATATAGATTGCTATTTTTTTTATAGATACCTACCTAAATATTTGGACTATTGATATATAGGAAAACCTACTAACCTGGTAGGTATTGTGGGTAACTAAACCAGAAAATTAAATATAAATGAATGTGAACGTTCACTTAGGCTTAACTAAACTACGCCACCACGATATCTTTATAAATTACAATTCTAATTAAAAATGTAATTTTATAAATAAAATCTATTTATGTCATTTAATTGATACGTAGGTGCATACTGTATTTACTAATTGATATTTCGTAACTTAATAAAAGAAAACAAACATAAAAAATAAAATTAGGCTCACGCTGTATCCCGCATATAACAGGCTAGGCAGAAAGAACCTAGTGTTTAGACAGTCTCTCCACATTCCGCTGAAATTTTCGTCACATTAACTATTGAGTGGCAAATATTTCGCAACTTATAAATATGCATTTAAACACAAAACAAAAACTAAATATATGCATATATCAAAATTCACATTCGAAGACCCCACGGAAAGTCAATTTCACGTGTTAGCCACGCCGACTGACAATGACCATATCTTAGTAGTTGTGTCACCTCACGACGCGGCCTGTACCATCATAAAACTCTCTTAACGCGACAAAGAAACGCGTCACATAATAAACGGAATCTTTGAAGCTTTGAAATAAGATTCAATATGGAGTGAGAGGAGAGTGGAGAAATAAGCAGGCGTGCAAAAGTGCATGCCTCATCGTCATCGTTGCAAAATAGGTATTCATTTGAAGACTGAACGATGTTTCGTGGAAAGCTTGAGTTTATGAAGTTGAAATATCTAAAAGATACTTAGCTTCGCTAAAGGCATGTGCAATAAATAATATTACAGTTTAAATTTAATTTGGGGTGTTTGGATAAGATGACTAAAATGTTAGTAAGTAGGTAAGCTAGGTGACGCTGGTAGTGTTGCCAGATTCGATTTTGGTGGAACGTCCCCAAATTTTTAGGTCAAAATTTAAATTAATTATACCACGCATTTTGAGAATTCTTTTTTAATTACTTTACTTTTAAATTACTAATAAATCTAGAGATAAAAATCCCTCATTAATCCCGAGACAAAATCAATTATTTTATAAAAAGTAAACATGGTTTGTTATAAAATTATTTACTTAATCTTTTATTAATCCATACATATATTTATACCTAATTAAATTGTAATTTATCGTTGTGTCTAAGTGGAAGACCTTTGAGAATTATTAGTACACGTATATCAATAGAATAGTAGTAGAGTCCAAAACGATAATTTCTAAAATGCGATGCAAAAGTAAAATTTTAGAAACTGCTCAGCCAATTTAAATGCAGTTTGCACTATTGTGTTTTGGCAGCCTTTTTTGACATTTAATGTTTGTTTTATTTATATCGGTTCTAAAATTAAAGAAGATATGCCAATATAAAATGTTTGTGTGTTCGACAAAATGGCTAAAATATAACTGTTTTATTAAATTAGGTTAATAATTTTATTGGACCACAAAGGTAATTCGTATTAGTATAATAAACAAAAATGTAGTTCCTATGGGCCAAGCCGCGAGCGGGCCCTAATTTTAAAATAAAACAAAATCTAATTTTTGTTTAGCACCCTTAACTTTAAGCATTTTGATTATTTTTTGAAAAAAAAAACAAAACAATATAAAACATTATTGACACGGGTCCCAAACCACAGAGGAGGACAGATCAAAAAAATATTTATCATGTCAATCACAAAAACAAAAACTTAACAACTTAAGCTGTTTCAAACAAGAAATGTAAACAGTTCCGAGCCGGCGGCGCCCGCCAAAAGACCGCACCGCTATATAACCACAGATAAATAATATAGTCTATTTGTACTAAAAATCGCACGCCCTTAACATTTTTAAATAACACTTGATTAAATGATAAAAAAATTATAACCTACAAAAAAGGTTTTTTATTTATTTATTGTGTTAATTTGAAATCGATTTGTATATGATAAATAAGTTTTAATCGAAATCCAATCGAATGGATTTGTATTCGATGTTTTATTCATAAATTTTATATTGTTATTAATAATTGAATATATCTAGTTTGAGGAAAATTTTGCATATCGGTATTGTGATATGCGATATTTCAAATGAGTCCATTTTAACAGTCATTCAATATATTCATTTAATAGTCATAGTTAGTATGAAGTATTTAATATAATATATGTAATATAAAACCGCTACATATACTTATATAGATGTTTATAATTTTTTTTATTAAAGATTCTATGATTATAAAATTTATAATTTTAAAATTTCTAATTTATAATTTGTTCCAAAAAAAACAGAAAAGATCTAGGCAGAATTTATCTGCATTAATAATAAACAAATTACATAAATAATAATACAGTAAATAAATAATAATAAATTATAATTTCCTATTTCTTTTTTAATAAAATTAATTATAAGCGTAATTTTCATTTGAGTATTATGTAAGTATTTAAAATAAAAAAATATTTTTTAACAAAAAAAAAATATATATGAGTTAAATATAATTTTAAATGGATAAAGATTACCATAAAGTATGTAATAAACTCACCGGACATCTTCATTATAGGTCACCCAAAAATTAACAGCATTCAATTTACGTTTCTAGTCCAAGAACACATTATAGAATTAAAGAGAAATAAATCATTTTAAATCACTTAAAAAAAATAAACATAAAATCCTCTATTTAAACAATTGGTAATATTTAATCACAGCACGGATAAAGAGATAAGATCGCGTTACAATAGTGCGGTGTTAAGAGACGTAACGCCGGACTGCGCGCGGCTGCGAGAGCTCGGGAACGTCGAGATATGTGCGACGGCCGCGACGAACGCTCCCTGAGTAACGAGAGGAGGCGAGAGCTCATCCCTAGGATCCCGAATCATACCCTCGCCCGGGCCGCCCCACCCCCCTTCACAACCCGCCTTGTCTTTTTACCGCACCCTTCTCTTTCATGCCAGCACCGGGGACGTTTGCACAAGGTTGCCATCTAAAATATCATAAATGTTTTGATGGCTTCATTTTGATATTTTCGTAGAAATTCAGATACCGTGCATTTTGTACTACGATTTCCTTTGTTCGTTTCTGATACGCGAGAGTATATAAAGTTTCTATATAATGTCAATCAATGTTTCTCTGACGACGTAGCTATAAACACCATTACAGTATTTTATATCGCGACGCTCAAACAATGGCCCCACAGTTATCGACGGGGCTTATAAGGAATTAGTTGCGCTCGTATCCATGCTTAGTAGACCTGTACGAGCTGAAGATATGATCTTTTTATGGGTTCAACGGCATCTGGTTATTGGTAGAGTGTGGCTTAAAACAAATGTTTAAGTATCTTATATCAACAGTCTTGTGTCTTATCGTGTAGAGTTTCATTACACGAACTGCTACTACCTACACCTACCTACCTAATTAATATTGGCCAATCAACGAAACAAAACACATTGAGACATTAAAATGTAACTTTTAATTTAACTACAAAAAGGTTCAAAGATCATTTACGTTAAGTAAATTAAATACAAAAATACGAGACAAACACAACAGTTATGTATTTTATAGTTATATATTTTTAAATATATATTAAAAGTTTAATCGTTTATATTACAGCATTACATTTCGTTTCGTCTGAAAATAGCTATTGTGGCAAGTGAGACGGCAGATAACTAGATAATATTAAAGATCTGCGAGCGAGACGGCGATTGGCCGTCGCGGGAAGGGGGCGGGGTCGCGCGACGGATGCACCAATGGGATGCTCCTTATTATCTGCATCTTTGTCTGTCAGCGGATTCTGTGGTACAGGTGCCGCGCGCATCGTGGTCTGATCGCTCTACCTAGCCTCTATACGTTGCCTATATCTGCCTATAGGTATCTTATTTCTACCTATAGGAGGCCTATTTCTACCTATAGGTAGGTAGGTGGAAATAAAAAATGCATTAGTTGCGGCATTCGATTCGCCTTTGATCTCTATTCTACACGTTGCTCGTGGTTTTTCATCTCTCAGATGTGTTAACAGAATATTTTATTGTTTTGTTCACTTGAAATTTTTGGTCGTGTTTTTGTTTTGAATAAATTAGTAGTATTTTTTTAAGCAATTTCTTTGATTGTGGACATGTGTATATATATGATCGTTTGGTTTTATAATTTTTTTCTTCATATTAGGTAGAGTCGTGGCTCAATAGGTATCTGACAGTAATCGCTGTAGGTTTGAATCGGTACTTGGAAAAAAATATTTTTATTTTCTCGCTCTGATAAAACAAGCACGGCGTTGAGTTTCGCCAAACAACACACAACGTGTCGTATTCAGAAATTTTTGAAACTTCTAATTTGTTAACTGTGAATTCCCAGCATGCACTATCACGCTAGGCAAACATTAGAAAATTTATTGAAAAATTAATTTGAAAACCGCTTTTCAGTATCACTCGTGAAGGCGACAATCACAATTGATTTGCACAGACACGTTTGATAATCGATTCAAATAGATGCAATAATCGATTTCACACCACGTACATTTCAAATCGTAAAGCTGTTGAAATGTGCGAACAACGACGTTAAAATTTCGTATTTAAATGGTATTTTATTGGCTCTTGGTTGGTTTCCAATTAGGTGGATAGGGGTTTGAGTCCCGCTACGTTCCAATTTCTAAGCGTTTTTATTTTTTTTAGCTTCGCGTTGTATCTCGCATGTAGCGGAGTACGCGGAGAGAGCCCAGTGTTAAGCAATGCCTCCAGAATTCCGCGGAAAATGGAGAACGAATGTGTCTTAATAGGAACGGAGAGTCTTAACATCAGGTTTCCAAGTTCCCTTTGCCTCGTACTCCGCTACATGCGAGATACAGCGTGAAGTTGAAAATAAAAAATATATCATACGTAGCTACTTATATATGTTCAAAATCATTTGTTTAAACAAAATGTAGCAGAATCAAGACCACGTATTTACAAAAAGCAAACCAATTAACCTCTACAACCAAGAACAACCAAGAAAACAACAATAAATTATTAACTAAAAGCAAATATAGTCTATTTCCAGGCAGAACGTAGTAACATTCAAATGCAACAAACATATCTGCATGTATTCATATGTGAATATGAAAATTTATTCATAGTAATATAGCTCTACCGAAATTAGTCTGTGACACAGCGTTGCAGCTAAATTATTTAAAATAGCTTTTTGGTTCCCTCGTATATCATCATTTGCAACATAATAAATGTAGGTACCTTCTAGTGTGTTATGTTGGTTTGAGAAGTTTATTGCTATAGGTTTTTGGAACAATAATGTATATTTATAGTTGGAATCGTGGTTCGGTTGGAAAATGTCTGATAATTATACATTTGAGGCCGGTCGTGGCGCAGGGGCACAAAGTGTGACTGCAAAATCGACTGGTCATGGGTTTCGTTCCCCGCTCGAGATGAAATATTTATTTACATTTATATTTTCATTTCTTCGCTCTGGTGTCGAGACAAAGTTGTGGTGGGCGCTGAGTTCCGCCACTCAACACGTAATGCCTCCAGTATTTGGCGGAAAGTGGGGAACGGAATGTCTTGACACTAGGTTCACTCTGCCTACCCTGCTATGTGCGAGATGCAGCGTGAAGCTGATTGATTATAAGTTATATATTTAAATACGAAATTGAGAAAATGTATTATGAAATGTCTGAAAAAAAAAAAGGAGTGTTTGTGTCTATAAATTCTCTCTAATATTTTTTAAGCTTTCCTGTGTTTCTTCATAGGTAATGGTAGTGTCTCTACAACTCTATTGAAATCTATAGACAAAATAGAAAAATATTCTATTTACGACCCTTTTTTAGATTCTCGCTGCAACCCGCACATAGCAGGGTAGGCAAAGAGAACCCGATACTTCGTTCCCACTAAGATACTTCTATTCCCTATTTTCCGCGCAGTTCTGAAGTCATTACATGTTGAATGGCGAAACTCAACGCCACACTTCGCTTCTTTACCAGAGCGCAGTAACAAAAATAATCAATATTTAATTTCTTTGAAGTTGAAGTGGCAATCGAATCGACGACCATTCGCATTTACATTCACTCGCTCGTGCCACTGCGCTACAACTGGCCTCAAACCAAACTTATTAGAAAATCATATTTATTATTTTACATATAATACAAGTACAATTTCTCACAATTAACTAAAATCTACCATAATAATCACAAATTATTATCAAAGAACTGACGTTATTATAGAAACGACTCACCTATAATATAAAGTAAGTTTATAATGTAGAGAAATCTCATCATGATAAGCGAATTTGCACAGCGTGAAGCCATTGCCGTGGTCCGCCATCTTAGCCGGACAAAGGAGTGGCCGGTGGCTGGTTCCGTCTCAATAGAGCTATATCAGCACGTTAGACGGGAATGTAGGGCTTTATAATAATGTATAAGTATCTTGATATAACGGACCTTTTGTTAATATATAGGTATATACGTAGGTTATAATGTGAATTAATAGTATTTTATTTTCAGTTTCACGCTGCATCTCGCATATAGCGGGGTTGGCACTTTACCCCGAATTTTTCGAGGCATAGCGTGTTGTGGCGGAACTCAACGCCGTGCTTTTTGCCAATAAATAAAAATATTAAAGTGTGGTGCAATCGAACCCACAAACGTCGTGTTACAGTCACACGCAGCCAAGAAGAAAATTTATTTTCAGCTTGAAGTTATATACCGTACATACCAGGGTAGGCAGGCGGTAGGTTCCCAGGTTGCCTCTGCCTACCCTGCTATGTTCAGAATATATGATAAAGCTGAAAAAAAAATGTTTACAAGAACATACTACATTTCTTCGAAATATAACTCCAACAAAATCTTTATGAAGCAATAGATTAATACTCAAAATAACATCTAACTCAAGACCAATACACCAACATACACACATACCAATACAAATACTTAGAAACCACCCTAAATAAATCCTATATCGAAACAAACTTAAGGCGTGCGAGCAAAGGGATCTCGCTCTGAATTCACAATGACCAGGTACCTACGTGACATACAACTTCGCGGCGACAGTTTCATTTGCGGACTGCCCCCATCTGGCACCTCCTTTTGTTGGGAATTCGTGATAGTCCGCGTCTTAGAACAGTAGATATGTTACAGAAGTGCTATCCTAACTTTTAAATCAAATTAAAATCAGCTTCACGTTGTATTCCGCACACAGCAGGGTAGGCGGAACTCGACGCCGCGCTTTGCCTCGACACCAGAGCGAAGAAATTAAAATATAAGTTAAAATAAATATTTCATATCCTCGAGTGGGGATCGAACCTACAATCAGTCTCGTTTACAGTCACACTTTGTGCCTCTGCGCCATAACTGTCCTCATTTATGTGTAAAAGATTTCGTAAGTGAGTTTAAATCTAAAAAAATGACGATAATGATAATTTTTCTCAATGAAAGATCTTTTTTAGGGTAGTGGCAGTGGGAGCATGGAAACCTAGTGTTAAGACACTCCGTTCCCATTTTCGACACTTGCAGATTCTGAAGGCTTTGCGTGTTGAGTGGCGGAACCCAAGGCCACGCTTTGTCTCGCTACCAGAATGTTATTATTTTATTTTCATCGAATGAGAGTCGAATCCACAACCTGTGCCGTTTGCAGTCGCACGATCAATACATAATATTAAAAATTGTTATATAGCAAGATTTAATATAATCTCATCTTAATCTCTACATCTCTTAATCATCTTTTAAAATAGATATACCGAAAATAACACAAAAAAATCTAATGGCACTAAATTAAAGAATATTACATTTGGGTCTTCTATATTATATTTCCTCATCAAAGTTTCCACTACGTAGGTGGAATTCCTGAACAAAAAAGTTCCGCCAAGTTGGTTGGACGTGGCTGTTTATGTTGCCTATTACACAGTAATTCACAATTTAACTGGGTCTCTTGCATGCTAACTAAACTGACTACAACTTTTTGCAATGTAGAGTTTTTATTAAGTTTTTTAAAGTGTCTTTACTCTCTTTGTACGTAATTAATTTAGTTTTATAATTTATAGAGTCAGAATTTTTTATTAGATTACGGAAAAATTCGGTTATTTCAAGTAACAAAATGTTATAGTAGATAGACAGAGAATAGAGTCATGTTAGATTTGATTTTTTCTTTCAATTTAATTTAAAGTGTCACAATTTGTTCAAATGGCTTGTACTTCCAAATGATTTTATACTAAAAAAAATAAACACCATTTTCAAATATTCAGTGATAATAATATGAAAATCTATATCGTAGTTTCTGAGATTAGAACGATGAAAAATTTTATTCGTTAGCTTTGTACAATAATCGTTGAAATTTGTGTATTGCTAAATAATAAAGATTTTTATTCGTTTCAGTTCTTGTGCCAGATAATCTACACACTTTTTTTTTACTTTTATAGCTTAACCTTTTTAGTTAAGCTTAGTTTATGCAAAGAAGCTCTTGTATTACTAATATACAATAAATATATAATCTTTTCTATATATATTATGTAAATCACACAAAATAAATTTCAAATCTCTAGAGTAGTCCGTAAACAGACATTCAGATGTAGCCATCCAACCACCCTTTTAAATCCGATCGTCTAAAGAATCGTGTTTAAAATGTCCAATTTAAATTGTTCCGATAAAGGGGCGGCCATTTCAATTTTCAGCGTCTAAATCGAAATGCGATAGCCAGTCGGTAAGCGCCTCCTGGGGCGATCCATCGAATTTATAGAGGTAATAAAATAGCATTAGAGAGTGAAACGCGCTCACTCTTCAACATCAAGCACTTACTAGATAGATATCTTGAAATCTATGATTTTTTACATATACAATTGATATATAAAATAAGAATTTTCAAGAATATTTTTAGTGTTGAGACACTATGTATACCTACCACTTTCCACCGGATGCTGGAGACATTGCATGTTAAGTAGCGGAACTCAATCAGACCAGAGCGATAAATCGAAAATATTAAATATATTATTTCCTCGAGTCGAAATCGTACCCAAAACCCCTTCCTTTCCGTTTACAGCACTACTAGCCTCTAAAATATATTTAAGCCTTTATTTCATTTACAAATTATATATCTAGATATAGAAACGGCATTTCAAGATCGATCTCAGACTTCAGAGCGGCTTATAGACCTTATTCTGTAATTATTCTAATTTATATATTTTACCAGTCAAAATTCTCAACAAAAGATTCTGACTTGAAGAAGGAAAGTTAAACACAATAGATCTACTATAAAAAAAAACAACCGTGAACGTTTTCGTGACTTAATCAATTTAGAACTACAAAAACTAACAAAAGCTAACATCAAAATTAAGACTCGATAATCGCTACTGTTAAGACTACCAAAGTATCATGTCAAATTAAGTAATCGTTATGTAATTGAGCCGGCTATCAGGACAGAGCTCATCAATCAACCACCCCTGCGTGATGGCGCAAGGGATGAGAGCGAACCTTGACATAATTATTAATTTATTTTTATAGTTATACTGTTATACAGTAATGTAAATTTTATTTAGTTATTTTTGTTGAATTTTCGTAGTAGATTGTGGTTAAAATCAAATCAAATCAGCTCCACGCTATATCCCGCACACAGCAGGGTAGGCAGAGGGAACCTAGTGTTAAGACACTCTATTCCCCACTTTCTGCCGAATTCTGTAGGCATTATGTGTTGAGTGGCAGAACTCAACGCCGCGCTTAACCTCGACACCAGAGCGAGGAAATGGAAATATAAATTTAAGTAAATATTTCATCTCCTCGAGTGGGGATAGAACCCACAACCAGTCGGTTTTACAGTCACACCTCGTGCTAATGCGCCATGACTGGCCTCCTGGTGGTTAAAATGTATTATTAATAAAATATACTTTAACATTTAAATGGGGACGGTGTGTCTTAACGCTAGGTTCCCTTTGTCTATTCCTATGAGGATACAGCGGGATATAGCGTGAAGCCAAAATGATAATTTTGATTGCATTGTGCTTTTCTTTTTCATTTATAAAAAAAACTTTATTGCTTTGATTTGTTGATATCTAAAATTATACAAACGCTAAACTCTACTTACTTGCGTCCAAACCAAACAAACCACTTAGAGAGTTCTTTTGGTTTCTATTTCAATAATCATTAAAAAACTGTTTAAATAGATACATACATATAATATAAACTTATATCTCATTTGTTGTACCTACTGTAAACAATGCTCTACATTAAGTACGTCAACAAAAAAGAGAAAAGAAACTAAATTAATGATAATTTTATAATTTTTACGCAAGCAAGCAGCTATCGAGATATCTACTTATATAGCAACATATTAAAATATAAATATATATGTATAATGTTATATAATGCCAGTGGTTATATTGCTATTACAATGTTAATTTTAACGTGAAAATCGTAAATTAAATACTAGAGTTCAGAACAGAAAATAAATAAAATGACTAAATAAATCTATTATTATTAGATACATAAAATACGAGTAAGTTGTATCAATAATATTTCATATTTACATGGCACAAGAGAGAAGGGAGAGAAGAAGCGGTGAGAAACTTATGTCAAAATACTTCCTTTCCCACTGCCCAAATCAAAACATTGCATTTTGAGAAATGAGGCCCAAGGTCGTTCTTTTTATAACCTAAGCGGGGTAATATCATTATTTTAAATAGATCTAGCACTTGGTTTAAATAGACCTGATATATATTAAGTTTTCTTATAAATATCAAAAATCCCCTGAATTGAATTTAAATTGCTTAAACCTGGACACATTTCTGTGATATTATCATTCGCGTTTTGTCCCAAAACTGTAAGATAATAATTAATTAGGACTCCATACTTTTTTTTATTAACACACACTAACCACAACTAGTGCCTCATTTTAATTCTATAATATATATTTTTTGTAGGTCACGCTGTATCCAGTACACAGCAGGGTAGGTTAGGAAATCTAGTGTAAAGACACTTTGTTCCCCATTTTTTGCCGAATACTGCAGGCATTTCGTGTTGAGTGGCGGAAATCAACGCTTCGCTTTGCTTAACATCAGAACTAAATGGGAATATTAAATATTTAATTTCCTCGAGTGGGAATCAAACTCACAACCTATCACGCTTACAGTATCACTTTGTGCCCTGCGCCACAACCGGCCCCGATATTAAATTATACAAACATAACACGAAAATAAGTTCAAATCACAATTTTCAAACTCTACCAGATCCAGATCAACATCGATAGAGCTTCACGAGCCTTATTTAAAGAATAAGTGAATGTAGAGCCGTTGGAGCATTTCCTTGTACAAAATCGTTGCCCCTAACAAAAATCGAGTTGATAACAAACAAAACGAGCGGCTTTGACTCTACACAATGGTCCTTCGCAAATTACACGCCACGCCGGCAATTACGCGTGCAACAACAGATACATTTGTATGACAATGATAGAGTTTTTCTGTGAAATATGATATGCTGCGTTTACTATAGTGTGTGACTTTACTTATATTATGATTTTACTTTCTTGCAATTTTTTTTTAATGTTTACTTAGTATTTTTTTTTTCATTAATAGCGATATTATTATTTTTCTATCAAATTTAGATGTTAGAACGGAGTGTCTTAACACTATGTTCATTCTGCCTACCCTGCTGTGTGCGGGATACAGTTTGAAGCTGATAAAAAAATGTTAGATTTAAATCCTAAGACTAGCAATTAAAATCAGTTCATTTTAAAGTATAATATAGTCATAAAATCAGCTTCACGCTGTATCCACACAGCAGGGTAGGCAGAGGGAACCTAGTGTTAACACACTCCGTTCCCTACTTTCTGCCGAATTCAGGAGGCATTGCGTGTTGAGTGGCAGAACTCAACGCCGCATAAAAATAATAATAATATAGTCATACAACGTCAATATAGTCTACACTAAATTTATATCGACAAATTCAAAAGATTCCAAGTTACCTAAACTAAACTCGAAAATAATATAATAAAAAGTTGCATCTATTTATAATAACACTATTTTTATCTATTTGATAATACTATTTATTATCTGTCAACAGCAGCTTTGACCTTGTGTCCGGTCTCTCTTAGAATTGATAATTGCGCGTCCGACCTCGCCACCTCGCTTCCTACCGTTTCACGGAATGTGTATTTTGTAACCAATTCATGTTATTTATTAAAAATAATAATTAATATATCGATTTGGATGTTTTTTCTGTGTATCGTAGTATATCGTTGTTTCCAGGTTAAAGGTGATGTATTATCGTCGCTTATTAGTAGAATATTTCTACATACATCCCGCTTTATGCCGATCTTAATATTTTATAGTAAGTTATAAATCACACAATATAACTAATTCTAAAAATTTTTATTATTACATTTAAATTAGTTTAGAAATGTACAGGAAGTACATTGATTGATATTAGTAAAATATTATAATTTAATGGATATAAATAAATAAAATTAAATTATATAACATTTTCATACGTCTCCGTTTTGAGGCCGTCATGGCGCACGGGCGCAATGCTGTGCATATAATGCGACGACTATGGATTCAATCTCCACTCGGGGGAATTAATTATTATTTATTAATATTTTCATTTCTTAGTTCTGGCACCAAGACAAAAAAGCCCGGCGCAGATTTTTGCCACTAAAAACGCAATACCTCGACAAATTCGACGGAAAGTGAGGACCAAAGTGCAATAACACTAGACACCCTCTGCCTACCCTCCTGTGTGCGGGATACAGCGTGAAACTAAAAAAAAATGTTTCCCTCCCAACATATTACACTCTTCCTGTTCAATCATACAAAGCACTTTTCAGTTGCAATCCACACTGATAATCGAACCGTCAACCCTGGAAGCGCCCGACTGCGATCTGTCAGCTACGAGAGCGTCAAAGGGGTTTTTGTAAGGCGCGAATTAAATCGGCCAGCGGGAGACTTCAGAGGTGACTCGTAATTGTTTGGGAACCGGTTCCATCCTGTTCTTGCCCGTATGTCCAATGAACACCGAGGTATAATATATGTATATAATGTATGTAACTGTATAGGTATAAATTTATAGGTAGTTTATATAATATATTATATAAAATATGCGTTAATATTATATGGTGGAAATTTCATTAATTTATGTGATGTGTGTGATCAGAACTTTAACAACCAGTGGATGGTTTTAGTTCTGATTCATTTTCTAAACTACTCTATAATTCTTATTCTTATCTTATAGCTTCACGCTGTATCCCGCACATAGCAGACTAACCAAATGGCACCTGAGGACCTAGTGTTAAGACACACCGTTCCCATTAAGACACTTCTGTTCTCCACTTTTCGCCGAATTTTGGCATTGCGCGTTGAGTTGGACGAACTTAAAACGTATAACAATTTCAAATATTACATATGTTATATCAATATAATATTGAAGCAAAATTGAATAAATTGAAACCTCGATCTTTTGTTTCATTTAGAAGCATTCGTAAATAAAATTTCTCTTACGCAAATTGTTATTTTATTTCAATTTAAATTACAAATTCTCTAAGGGTGTCGGTCTTGTGTTGCCCTCTTGTAATCATATAATTACCTTTTCGATAAAATATTGGCAGAACAGAAACATGACGTATATTTTCCCTTCGTACTCCGTCTCATCGCGTTCCCGGGAGCCACAACTGTCGATGTCACCTTAATTTACGACTTCCAATTACAAAAACACTCATCCTCCACAAGTTTGGAAGAAATGAGCTTTATTATCAACGCAATAGAACGTACAAACATTTTATAAATCAATAATATTTGAATTATTAACTGATTTATAATAGAAGCCGTCTTAGCGCAGTGGAATAACATTTGACTGTAACGTGGGTTCGATCTTCATTTGGGGGCATTATTATATCATATTTACTTCCAATTTCCCGCCCTGATAGAGGAAATACGGTGTTAAACACCGTCACTGCACACACAATATGTCGAAAACTTATAAAAATAAAAGCGACGATACTTAAAAATAACATTTTAGAACAACATAAAACTCGTAAAAACAACTATAAAACTGAACTACTAAATGATAATATATTTAATGACAACACCCAGTTTCCCGTAATTAAAACTGTTTGTTCGTACAAAAAAGTGATGATTGTAAGCCAGTTAGCTGTTTCCTTGTGGGTGACCCTTGACTTGTGATACTAGTGTAATCCCGTTAATTAAATATAAAACAGGCTATTGTTATCAATGCTTTGTTCTACTATAAATATATATAATACTTGAAAGTCGTTTAATTAAGCTTATACTGTCATTGTATCAAAATTAAAAAATCACAAGCTTCACGCTGTATCCCGCACACAGCAGGGTAGGCAGAAGGAACCTATTGTTAAGACACACCGTGGCGGAACTCAACATAGCGCTTTGCCTAGATACCAGAGCGAAGAAATGAAAATATAAATGTAAGTGAATAGTTTGTCCCCTCGAGTGGGGATCGAACCCACAACTAGTCGATTTTAAAGTCATAATTTGTGCCACTGCGCCACGACTGGCCTCTTTATCGAAATTATTCCTGAATAATTCATTAATTTTTATACAGTTTGCTGTATCCCGCATTTATCAAGGTAGACAAGGGAGCCAGTGTCAAAAAACTCTGCTCCCCACTTTCCACTGAATTCTGAAAGCAATGCATGTTGAGGGGTGGAACTCAACGCCCCACTTTGCCTCGACACCAAAGAAAGAAATAAAAATATTAAGCATTTTGTATCAAGTGTTGATCGAACCCACAACCTTTCGTAAAACCACACGCTTGTGCCTTTGTACCACGACTGTCCTCAATTTTGATATAATTAAAATTATTTGAAAAAAGACAGTACATCGCCGCTAAGCACAAAGATATGATTAAAGTGCCAGAAACCGGCTTTATTTGTAAAATAAAAATTATTTGACGAGGGTTTGCCTTTAATTTCGGCGACAATGTGATAAATAATGAGAGAGGTGTAATGCGGGGGCGGCATCCCTCTAAAACGTTACTCCGATGGGCTGGTTTTGAAGTTTTGACGGCTCACATCCTAATTTTCTTTCTGTCGGTGTTATCCCCGACACGTTTCGATAAGTTACGCTTTGTGGCGATATTTTCAATTTCAAAGTTTTCAATTATACATTTATACATAGATAGATAAATATAAAAATCGCGCAGCTTTAAAAGGGAAAGAGGGGAAGTATTAAAAGAAAAAAGGAGAAAGTATCGCATATAGCTTCTTACCTATACAAACTAAATATAGCTAATCAGAATTTTTTTTAGGTTAGTCGTAGCGCAGCGGCACGATGTGTGACTGTAAAACCGACTGGTTGTGGGTTCGATCCCCACTCCAGGAGATGAAATATTTACTTAAATTTATATTTCCATTTCTTCGCTCTGGTGGCGAGGCAAAGCGCGGCGTTGAGTTCTGACACGCAATGCCTCCAGAATTCGGCAGAAAGTGGGGAACGGAGTGTTTAACTTAACACTAGGTTGCCTCTGCCTACTTGTAAAGCTGAAAATAATATATATTTTTGTTACTACAATATTCATTTCTAACAACCAAATTAGATTTTAATCTCTATATTAGAGTGGTATTTCTATTCTATCTAAAATTATTTGATACAGAATGGCATATTACCATATATCTATATACATTTCGTTCAGTGTAAACAAAGCTATTGATCCCAATAATTCAATTAGAGCCAGAATATCAGAGCGACAGATCGATTGTACAATATCAGAGAATGTCAACCGCACACACGAATCGACGTAACAAGATTTGTAGGACATGCATTCAATATGGTCAAAATGGTAGGTGTATATTATAGTTTACTATTCTATAGCTTTTAAATCAGCTTCACGCTGTATCCCGCACAAAGCAAGGTAGGCAGAGGGAACCTAGTGTTAAGACACTCCGTTAACCATTTTTCGCCGAATTTTATTGAGGTATTGCATATTGAGTGGAACCGAAGAAATGAAAATATTAATAAATAATAATTCATTTCATTGAGTGAGGATCGAACCCACAACCGTCGCGACAGTCACGTCCTCGTGCTCCTGTGCCATGACGATATCATTGTATTAGATCTACTTATTTACAAATTCCTTTTTACATATTATGTGTTATATTATTTTAATGTGCCAGAATAAACCACACCATTTTTCTTTATACTATTAAAAGAGATTTAGAACACAAATTCAAATCCTGCTGTATTTTTGTTTTGATGACTTTCAAAGCGCGAAAGCAGACATTATTGTAAAATATTAGATCTTGTCTATAGTCATATAAATAACCAATTGCGAAGTAAAAAAAAAACATTCCAATTTACATTTTCATAAGATAAATGTCGACAATATTAAAAAATAAAACTCATAAACCTTTTAAAAATGAATAAACAATAACTAAACGCAAAATCAATAAGCAGAAGAGATATTGAAACACATTTGGCATCCAGTAAATCAAATTTAAATTGAACTTGGCGATTCATGGCGGCGCGTGATCCGTGAAAAATTGCTTATTTTAAAACGATATTTCGACGCTCTTTCCATAGGGTGGCATCGTGTCAGGGCACAATGCTGCGTGGAAATTAAATTGCTGTTATTTAAAAAAAAACATAGGTTGGTTGGTATGGTTGGTAGTATCTTATAGTAAAAGTCTCTAGTATCTTCTAGTATGTTACCATTGAACTTTATTATCTCTATAATTTTGTAAAAGTATGTAAACTTTTGAGGCCAGTCGTAGCGCAGGGGCACAAAGTGTGACTGTAAAACCGACTGGTTGTGGGTTCGATTCCCATTCGGGGAAATGAAATATTTATTTACATTTATATTTTGCTTTCTTCGAGTGTCGAGCTAAAGCGCGGCGTCCAGAATTTGACGGAAAGCGGGGAACGGTGTGTCTTAACACTAGGTTCCCTCTACCTACCCTGCTGCCTGCTGCCTGTGTGCAAGATACAGCGTGAAACTGATTTAATTTTTTTGATTTAATGTAAACTTTTGATGTTAACCTTGGTTTTAAAATAAATTAATAATTAAAATTGTTGATAATTGTATAAATATTATCATGTCATTTAAGATTACTTTAAAATGAACCGGCATACAAACTATCTACAGGGTGGAAGTGTCAGCACCACTTTAAATGTAAGCACAGTTTTAACTACTCTATAAAAACCTAATACAATTAAATTATTTTTTTTCCCTAAAATTAAAAAGTGATTTTTTTAAACAAAATAAATAATAAAATTATTGTTATAATTATACACATAAACCTATCAAAGGAAAACCGCCGCATACGCCTCATTACGAAATCGAGTCGTACGTATTGGCGGCAAAGTTCAAAGTTGATTAACCTTTAGTAATATTTTTGTAGTAGTATGTGTTTACGTTATTGATATCTATGCGTAACTGCGTCACACGAAATACAGGTGTGGATAAACGTCGTGAAATTAAAAAAAAATCCTACGTCTAAACTGTTGAGGTTCCCTTAGAAGGAGCGCTGACACTTCCACTCTGTATACCAAATCATTAATATAAAGTGCAAAGTATTGGCAGTGAGTAAAAAATAATATTGAGAAGTTATATAGGTAAAATTATTTTCGAGACCCTAAATATAAAAAAATTGACAATGGGGAATCCCATTCGTCACAACACCTACATAATAAATAACCAGATAAAATCAGTTATTATTTTTAAATTAGTACAAATTACTTATCTATAGGTATTATAAACAAAAGGTTTCGCTAATCTGTTAATACAATATTTATCATAATTTGAAATACCCATCACGTTGTGGTTGTTACGATATTATCTTTATTTATATGTACGTTGCAAAAAATCCAAAGATAAATTAAGTATATTATTATGATAGCATTATAATTTATCTTGTACGAATTAAATATTTAAATACAATAATCTATCAAAATAAACATGTGTTCGTATTATTAATATTTTTAATATTAAGCATTTTCAGTAATAACTGATCAGGGGTGTTGAATATGGTCTAGTGTTGATTGTAGTAGTATTTTTCCAATCATTTTTTTTGTTAATATTTTCTTTCAAGATGAAATCAGCTTCACGCTGTATCCCGCACACTGCAGGGTAAGCAGAGGGAACAGCGGGGAACGGAGTGTTAAGACACTCCGTTCCCCACTTTCTACCGAATTCTGGAGGCATTGCGTGTTGAGTGGCAGACCTCAACGCCGCACTTTGCCTCGACACCAGAGCGAAGAAATGGAAATATAAATTTAAGTAAATATTTCATTTCCTCAAGTGGGGATCGAACCCACAACCAGTCGGTTTTGCAGTCATACTTTGTGCTCCTGAGCCACGGCCTTATATCATTAATTATCAAATATTATTAAATATTTTTGCTTAACCATATCTATAATATCGATAATAAAAATAATGTTAGATGCGATGCAAAAACTTTACATAAATGTTACTTCATAGATAGTTGTGTTTAAGTTTTATCGTTATCTTTATATAGAAATAAAAGGAAAACCGACGAATTATGTAAATCATATTAGGTATTCAACTTATTAATGTTTTTATATATAAAATGTGATTTATTTAAACTCAAATTAAACTAAAAAAAAAGCATTATTCATTTCTGTAAGTAAAAATACATTTATAAAATCATAAGTAAGCAAAGAATCGATATTTTCGATCGACCCTAGTATAGTTATCGTCATCTGCCTTCAAATTATCGTAATTATAAACCACGGGCCTACTTCAAAACTCTCAGGTTCCTGTCCAAATATACGTTAGGGTCCGTTACGATTCTTGCAATCAAAAGAATTCAATCCACGAACTTGGGCTCCATATCTATTCTTTACTTCCCCTGCTTTGGAGAAAACGGGTCAAACGAAAATCTACCTTATAGAAGGGCAATAGAGTCGTATTTGTTTAATATGTTTCAGGAACATTATTGAAAGTCGAGAGTTTAGCAAAGAAAATCATCAATAAACAAAAGTATATTTAAATTAATGCCCCACATCTTAGTTGTGTCCGATTCAACAGAGAATTCTCTGAACAGCTTACTATTATTTATTATATTATGTATTTGTAAATAATAAAAAATAATTAAAAATATTTGCAGCAAAAATACTATGGAAATAGAAACTTCTGTACTTTAGAAAAAACGTTATAGATATAATAAAATATTCTAACTGTCAAAAAATATTTTAAATCACAAATAAATGATAAAATTATTAGATAATTGTATTATGCTGAATTGATTTCCCAATCAAAATTAACTTGATTTATATTATATCCTTTAAACTCAAAACACCGTTTACATTGCTAAACAATAAGAAACTTGATAAAGTCCTTGAAGTAATAAAAGCGGGCAGACATTTGTGCGAGGTCGCGACGGAGAATCGAATCCGCTTTCACAATTGTTCTTACTCTTACTATTTGTTCTTGCCAACCAGGGGAGTTACACAAAGGATGTTCTGATAAAAATATTCGATAACAGTTCATTTATTAAATTGGTCCATTTCTCTTGGGAAGCTGCTTCAAGTTTTATTAAATTATTTTATTATAGTTTGATTTTTATTCTTACTAAGCGTATGAATATTATAGCTGTGTTAAATTAAAAATGGTTATTTATCATTGATAAATATTTTAATTTTATGCGTGTAAAATCTTAGCAACAAAAAACCGTTAACCTACGCCTTTTTTTGTTGTTTTTTGTATATATATATACCCACATTCATAAAAAAGTCACGCCAATTTTTACCCTTTCGTTTTTTTTTATGGAAAATGTTTTTTTGCGGAATCTGCGACTTTACACGAGTCTTTGTGATGCAATTTCGCACGGTTCGTTATGACAATCGGGGTGTCAAAGTTTATTTGAATGCTTTACTAATTTCGGTTTCTATGGCCCTTCCAATGACAATGTCATAGCCATCTCGAAAAAAAAAATGTATCTCCGTCTACCTGTCTTTATTGAGACATCAAAAGGGTTGATCCCTTTCCTTGACCTTTGACATGAAGGGTTATTTTTTTTCTGTAAAATGTACAAAATCCACAGATATGTCTAATCAAAGCCAATTGTTGAAATTTTACTCATCTCTATCTTTTTTTTTATAAATTGTTATAAGATTAATTGAGTATTCACAAGAGGTAGCAACGTCGTTGATATTATTTATTTCTGAGAACGAATAAATAATTATTCACTTTATCATATAAGAAAGAAGAAAACTACTAACAATAATATGGTACTGTTACAAATACTTCACAAAATACATAAACCTAATATACATACATACATACATACGTACATACATACATATGTGTATGTTCCGCAGGTCTTTGTGTATAGAAAAATCTCTGAATACATCTAAAGGTTAAGAATTATATTATTCTTTACGGACTTGTTGACTGCCCAAATAACATAGACATTAAAGGCATAAGTTGAAAGCACACCCACTGAGATCCATAGGTGTTCTGATTTCATATTTAAACTATTATAGGGATATATAATATAAACCTTATTTTTAGCTAGATACGTTCGAAATTACAGTGGTCGAGAATATCAAATTTAGTAGCCGCAGGGCGTATCTGTTTTGTCAGAGTAGTCATGTGAATAATTCTTCACAAATCCTTTTAGTGATTATCATTTAAATGATAATAAAAGTCAAGATCTAAAGGGCTGCGACAATGGCGGGAATATAATAACCTCTCATAAGTATATACATACGTGATCAAACCTTTGTTTGCCAGAGAATTGACTATGGATTCGAAAATGATTGGACCAATTCATACCTTATTTAACACGGTCGTTAGAGGTAATGTTAGAATTTAATATAATGACATAAAATATTAATTCTACTTTGAAATATAATTTTATATATTTTATCAGTTTCACGCTGTAACTGCACAAGCACAGCAAGCATACCCTACTATATGCGTGATACAGCGTAACTATTGCAAAGACACTCCGTTCTCCATTTTTCGTGTTGACGGGCGGAACTCAACGCCGGACTTATAGCCTCTAATTATAAAAAACATTCCTCCGAGTAGAGAACCAACCCACAACCGTCGCGCTACAGTCAGACTCTTGTGCCAATACGGCACGACGGTTTCATTTAATATAATATTTTATATTTAGATATTAATCTATTTTATATAAACACGTTCAATTACATCGTCGATAGTTATGTTACATAGACGCGAGTTTAATACTAGCAGATATCAAAGATCAACTCCCACCGCCTACTCGCGTAGACACAGATCGATTTGTGGCCACAAGTGACAAAGTTTTTCAAGATGGCGCAGGGGGTGTAGGGGGTTGGGATGCTCATATTTTTTACTGTCGTCAGGGTGAGCAGTGGAGCCGATCGCTACAGCGCTCTCCACTTGGCCTCTTAAAAGCAGTCTCTAAGGGACGGTTCTGATACGCGCCTATATGGGTAGGTAAGTGTCTGTAAAGTTAAGGGTAGGCTTTGACTTCTTGCCTTGCCTGAGTGTAGGGGGAAAGCATGGTGCGCGTTTGATGTTACATATGTAATGTTTTCTTATTTAATTGTTGAAATTCATATTTCAATGATTATATGAGTGTTCAAGTGCCTGGAAAGCTACACTTTGAAAAATAATTAGAAAAATATAATCTATTGTACCCGATTGTTGCGAATATATAGTTTATAAAGATAAATATAGAATGTGATGAAAGCTGATAATTATGGAAAATTTAAAAAAACCATAGACAATGGTCTCTATGAAACAAGAAGTTGAGAAGGTAACTATAACATTATATTATTATCAAATAAATTATATTATCTAGTTAAGTATGTACATACAAAAGAAATAATTCTTATATGAATTATGTTAAACGCTATGAGGCCAGTCGTGGCGCAGGGGCATAAAGTGTGACTGTAAAACCGACTGGTTGTGGGTTCGATCCCAACTCGAGGAGATGAAATATTTACTTAAATTTATATTTCCATTTTTTCGCTCTGGTGTCGAGGTAAATCGCGGCGTTGAGTTCTGCCACTCAACACCCAATGCTTCCAGGATTCTCAGTCTTAACACTAAGTTCCCTCTGCCTACCCTGCTCTATGCGGGATACAGCGTGAAGCTGATTTATTTTTTATTTTTTTTATTAAACACTATATGTAGATTTTAAAATCATATCTGCGTATTTTTTCTTTTTCCACGAAGTAATTTGAATCGCATATAAAATGCATCGTTTAATAACATTTTCGGTACTAAGTCAACATATAAGTATATAGAATATAGATAATATGTATCTGTGGGTATTACACGGCGAGTCGGAGGCTGGTAAACTTCCTGCGGCCGTGTTTACTGCCAGATAAACGGTTGTAATTAATAAATATGTATGTGTTTTTAATATTTTAAAAGTTATTTCATATTTAGGGAAAAAATAATATTTTAATAAAAACGAATTACGTTATATGAATAGGTTCATCCTATTGTCTGTGTGGAAATATATTATGAAATAATATTTTATTTCAGTATCGTGTTCTTTTTTTATATTTCAATGTTTTATTGTATTTTTTTTATTTTACAAGGACATTGTTGAAAAGGTATCAAATCAAAACATGTTAAAATTACAAAGTAAAAAATTAATTCATTAGTCATATTTCTGCAGAGAATGAAATTAAATACATGCACACAAATATATCGATATAACTAATCACTAAAACCTAAAATATGCACGATTTTTTTTTTAAAAACGAACGTGGCCGAGGCCTGTCGTAGCGCAGAGGTACACTTTTAGTTGTAGCTCCACAGTAAACCGGACTGGTTGTGGATTCGATCCCCACTCTCCACTAAAATATTTATTTAAATTTATATTTCCATTTCTTCGCTCTGGTGCCGCGGCAAAGCGCGGCGTTGACTTACGCCACTCAGCACGCAATGCCTCTAGAATTCGGCGGAAAGTGGAGAATGGCGTGTCTTAACACCAGGTTCACCTTTGCCTACCCTGCTGTGTATGGGATACAGCGTGAAGCTGATTTAATTTTGATTTTTTTTTAAAAAACGAACTTGCAACCTTCTACCAGTGGCTCCTAAGTGGAGCTATGTACACAATCCGTGGCGTACTTGAAATTAATTTCACATAGCCCCGGGGTGTACGGGGTGCGGTACATCCCGCTGTACCAGCAGTGGTCAGACACGTGCTTTGATAATCATATTTAACTTAATATTAATAGCTTAAGGCTGATTAAATGTATTTTTGGGATAATATTATGAAATATATATGTAGAAACTCTTAATTTAGCTAAACTTGTCTTCGTAAGATTCTATTACTGTTTAATACTTACTCTCTTATCATATTACAGAAAATATATGATTTACTTAAATGCTGACTATATAAGACTAAATAGAAGATCTTTTAGATCTCTGAATCTCTGTTTAGACTAATAAAACTACATTTTTTTTCAGCTTCAAGTATATAGAAGGTTAGACAGACGGAACCCAATGTTAAGACACTCCGTTCCCCATCTTCCACTAAATGTTTGAGGCACTACGTGTTGAGTAACGGAATTTAATGCTGGTTTTGCCTTGGTACCATTGCGAAAAAATAAAATTATTCATAAGAAATTATTGAATAAATTGGTTCAAAATAATCTTTAATTATAACTTTTTCCTCTAAGTGTATAATACGTAAAAGGTATCAAGAAGCACATATCGTTGATATATGTAGGCATTACACGACACAATTTTATATCTAGATTAATATCCTGGTGGTTTTACCAATCACTATATTACAATTTTTGCTTATTTTAATTTGATAAAAACTAATGCTTTTTAGTATTATTTCATAGTTTTTATCACTATTTGTTTGATATGGGTTAAAAAAGTCATCACATAGTTATATAGTTATTATATAATAAACACTGTTTTCAACGTTACTTAAAATATTATCTGTACTTATAAATACAATTTAAATCTATCTGTGATTTCAAAATAACCGTGTTTTTTTTTTCAAGTGCATGTACCTACCTAGTTATTTACACGATACTAAAATATTAAAAAACAATTAGAATTTTAATTATGGGATATAAAGTGAATTTAAATTGCACTTCAATTATATTGACACTCAAATTACTTGTATCATTCGTTGCCATAAAGCGCGGCGTTGAGTTCTGCCACTCAACACGAAATGCCTCCAGAAATCGGCAGAAAGTGGGGAACGGAGGGTCTTAACACTAGGTTCCCTCTGCCTATTCTGCTGTGCGTGGGATACAGTGTAAAGCTGATTCGTTGCCATGATTTGCGCCTATTCTTACTTACAGCAAGCTGCCCTCCAAGGCCATCCCAAACACCCTATCAGATTAAAAAACACCTAGATTTAATATAAACATTCTCTATCCACAATCGTCGTATACATTTAGATTTGTTCCAACTGTAACACGCCTATATACCTATGTACCACATATATAGGATAAGTGGCACTAACCACAGTGTCTAACATTATTCAATATTTCAAAGAAATACAATAATATCGTTTGCATTCAAACAAGTCATCGAGTACGAGTAAAACGTTTGTTTAAGTCCCGAACGATTGCACAAACATCGACGTTCTAATAATAATAGTAAAATATAGAAAATAGAATATTATCACTCTCCATGCACTCCAAAACTACAAAG
>DWQW01002693.1:0-25615 GCA_018249695.1 Heliconius erato demophoon
TGTCGCTCATGAATAAACATGTACGCTTTCTCGGTGTCGATTATTGGGGAATGTTTGTTTAAATGTGTCCGACACCGGATTCGTTTCAAACGTTTTAATTGCTTCTACAGGATCTGTGTGTTTGTTCAACACTTTGGTGTGAAGTGTGAATAAATCAACACGGCTACTGTTAGTGTTATGATACTGACTTCTTAAAGAAGTACTGTTAGCCAACGTTGAGTGATCTGTCTGATTTTAATGAAATATAGCAAATTATAAGATATTTAATATTTGTTTTAGCTTTACGCTGTATCTCGCACATAGTACGGTAGACAGAGGGAACTTGGGAATCTAGAGACGATAAGACGTTCCCATTGACACACTTCCGTTCTCCATATTCCGCCGAATTCTGAATACATTGTGTGTCCACATTTTTTCCTTTTTTCCTCGACTGAAAATCAAATCTACAACCTGTCGAGTCTTATATAGACTCAATATTACATTAATAAACAATTGCAGAAATCAACGAAATCGTTAATAAAGTTATTTTATTGATTCCTTCAATTTTCATTTTATCATTATTTCATTAACTATTATAATTAATCTCAAATTGTTATTAACCATGAAAACCCATAATAAAACACAATTATAGTCCCTTTCAGTTCTTTCATCTACACTTAACGCTTTAGTATATTTGACTAAGGGTATCGCTTGATAAAATCAATTTATGTCGCTGTTATAAAACACTAAAACCTTTACGATGTTCAGATCTTCTACAAAACTGATATAAATAGTGGATCATAAAAATTTTATTGTTCCTACGGGTATAAGACTTTGGTTATTGAAGATGATTTTAATCTAAAAAACATACCAACACCACGGATGTCCAGGTGTTATGATTAGGAGTATTTTCAAAACTTATAAGATTTAGATTTACTCCAAATCATCACACCTGGATGGATATCAGGAAAATCAAAAAGACCAAAATGCATTTGGTAATTTGATATTGCGCACCCATTTATCTGTAACGTTTCACGTGCCAGCGGGCCGGATAGGATAACATTATCCACTTGAAACTGGGAGAAAGTGAAAATATACCATATTTTCAAGATATAAAATACAAAATCCTTTGAAACAAATTTCGTTGTAAGCACACAGTGAAATAAGAGTGGAGAAAGAACTCATGGAGACTAAATGTGGTTCGACAATTTTGTCCAATTTATAGCAATATAATCTTTATAATTGTGGTCTTAAGGTTATTATTGTGTATCAAAAATTTGTGAAGTTGCTATCGAGTTTTAAAATTTTAACGAGTTGTAGAATAACTGATTTGACAGTTAAAATGGACGGAAGAAAAATATTTTTATAATCGTATATGTGATAACAAATCGTGATAATAATGTCAAATTAACACAAAATATACCTTTATAAAATCACATTCATAGTAGAGACCGATGTCATACGCTAGACTTTTTTTGAAATTTAAGTATAAATTATTTCTTTTTAAGCTATTATATTTCTTTTTTAGCTTAAGGCTATATCCCGCACGTAGGGTACGCAGAGGGAACCTAGGAACCTAGTGTTAAGATACTCAGTTCCCATTAAGAGTCTTCTGACATTGCGTATTGAGTGGCAGAACTCTATGCCTCGCTTTGCCTCGTTACCAGAGCGAAGAAATGAAAATATTAAATATCTCATTTCCTCGGGTGGAAATCGAACCCACAACCTGTAGCGTTAACAGTTGCACGCTAGTATCAATGCACCACGACAAAATATTGAAATATAATTTTTCTAATTCATAAAAACTATATCTCGTTATGATGATCTATAGATATTTAATTAGCCGTTTCTATTTATCCACATATATCAATACAATATTTTTCTTTTACATCTTCCCGCTTTCTCCCATATGCAGCAAGGTAGGCAGTGAGAACCCCACTTTTCGTCCAATTTTCGAGACATTGCCAGTTACGTGGCGGAACTCAATGCCATTATTTGTTTTATTTTTTAATGCGATAAAAATTAAAATAACTCATACCACCAAATGAAATCGAACTCACAGCCATCGTGTTTATAGTCAGACACTGTACCATCACGATGGTCACCATTTAAATTAAAAAATGTAGTATCAGCAATAATTATAATGTACTGAGTTGAAATTATCAAAGTGGATTAAAGACGCGTGTATGTATGTATGTATGTCAGTCAAACTTGTTCCGGCGTTCCGGTGGCTGTGTGCTTGGGAACCTGCAGATTCACATCTTAATATTTTGTGATATAATATTTTCAATACATATCCTCAATTTTAAATTGAATCGTTCATTTATTTGACAGGAAGTACACTAGTAATTTTATTTCTTTTTTTTTTGTATGTATCTACTGCATTTTTGTATGGGAACTTAGATATATAAGTAGTACTCATTTCAGAATTCGTCGGAAAGTGGTGAACGGACTGTCTTAACAATAGGTTCCCTCTGCCTACCCTGCTGTGTGCAGGATACAGCGTGAAGCTGATTATTTTTTACTCATTTCTACATTTTTACTTATGAAGAACCCTAGAAACTGCATACATCCCACACATATCAGGGTAGGCAGAGGGAGCCTAGTGTTAAAATACTCCGTTTTCCTCTTTCCGCTAAACTATTTGAGATATTGCGTGTTGAATGGTGGGACTCAAATCCCAGCCTTAGTGCTAGAGCGAGGAAATGAAAATATTGATAGATAATAATTCATTCCCCCGAGTGGGATTCGAACCCACAACCGTGGTCACAGTCATACCTTTGTATCAGCGTCACGACGGGCTCAAACAAGAATTATTAAACACATTATAAACCTGTCACTAAGACTTAAATACCAAAAAAACCATAATTGACTCATTTAATATAATAATTGTGATATATTTCTTTGTTATATTTCCCATATTATCGTTTAATTGACATTTAGTACGTGATCCTTTTTATTGATCGCTCCCATACTTTCATGTTTGGCTAACTTTTTGGTTTCAATCGATTTTAAATTAGCAGCGTATTAAAGTGTTTATTTAAACAATTATGTCTAATATAGGCACATATAATGATTTTGTTACCATATAAGGCATCGAGTTGGTTTCGTTCATCGCAATATTTATCCTTAATAAGGAGGTATCTTTTTAGAAAGTAAAATGATTTAAAGTCGTTTGTCCTGCAGCAGGTGTGTCGCCTTAAGAGTTGTTATGTACAAATTTAATTGATGAAATAAATTTTATTTTAAATATATTATACATCAATTAAAAGTACTTTGTGACCGAATAAAAACATTAATACATTACCTACATGAATATAAAACCTATAAGTTATTTTTTTTTTATAAGAATCAGCTGTATCCCGCACACAGCAGGGTAGGCAGAGGGAACCTAGTGTTAAGACCCCACCGTTCCCCACTTTAAGATTTGGATTTACTCCAAATCATCACACCTGGATGGCCGGATTTCTGCCGAATACTGGAGGCATTGGTTATTCAGTGGCAGAACTTAACGCCGCGCTTAACCTCGACACCAGAGCGAAGAAATGGAAATATAAATTTAAGTAAATATTTCATCTCCTCGAGTGGGGATCGAACCCACAACCAGTCGGTTGTACAGTCACACTTCTTGCCGCTACGCCGAAACAATAAAAAGTATAAATAAAAAAGGGTAACGCACCTTAAAGCGCATTCATCGACATCAGCCTCACAGAGGCTGCCAGTGTAAGTTGGAGGACACTCGCAAGTATAGGAGTTGAGGCCGTCAAGACAAGTAGCGCCGTTCTGACAGAGGTGACCGGGGCAGTCGTCGATGTCTATTTCACAGTTCTGACCGCGATATCCTGGGGAAAAAGTTATTTTTTATTAAAATTCTTATATTCTAGTTGATTAAGTGAAAAGTATATTTTTAGCAAATCTATTATATACAAAATTAAACGGGGTGGGACTCGAACCAGTCCCTTGTGGAAACCGTCAAAGCGCTCTGACCACTAAGCGTTACAACTGAAACGTATGGATTTTGCCAAACATAGTTTTTATCCTTTGTGTGGAATAACGCTTCAAAATTATTAATAATTTATAGATATTTTAGTACAGTAGAAAATAAAAATAAATAAGACGAAATAGATAAGTATAAAATAAAATAATTCTATGTAATTTTTTATCAGCATCACGCTGTAATGCCGTACACAGTAGGTTAAGCATATGAGACCTAGTATTACGACACTCCGTTCCCCATTTTTCGCCTAATTCTGAAAGCATTGCGTGTCCTGTGACATAACTCAACGCCGCACTTTGCCTCAACACCAAAGCAAAGAAACTAAAATAATAATTGTTTAATTTTCACGAATGCAAATCGAACCCGCGACCTGTCGCGTTAACAGTCACACCTTGTGCCCCTGCGCCAGACTAAAGCAATACAAATAAATCATAAAATCAACATCACTGTTTTGAAATTTCATTTGCCATACAACGGAGCTACTCACATACTATTAGCGAGTACAGCAAGCTACCTTCATTAGAACCACAGTTCCCACGCACATGTGTGTATGGGAAAACATTTAAATCTATCGTCGAGGTAAGAAAAAAAATGTGACGTCGATACTAAGGAGTATGGATGTTTATATTAAAATTATTTATAGAATACTAGGGACTCAAACGCGTTCGTCCGCTTAAATTAAATTTTATGTTATAGCCAAAGCCATTATTTTAATATTAATAAATAATAATAAAAATATAGTACCCTGTGTCCTTTCTTATATCTCTAAAAATATGTGTACAAAGTTTTATGATAATCGGTTGAGTAGTTTTCGCGTGAAAGCGTAACAAACAAACTTACATTCACATTTATAATATTGCTTAGTAAGGAGTAAAGAGTAAGGATTGCTATATGATAATTATTTAATTTAAGGTAATTTTTGGTATATTTTTTTTTGCGTTGCGCCTTATCTCGTAAATAGCAAGAGTAGAGTGGACAAAGGGAATTTATCGTAGAAACACTCCGCATTCCATCCGAATTCGAAACATTGCACGTTGACTGATTGTTTGTAAAACAATAATTTAATATAAAATAGTATAATATACTAATATTATATTAGTACATACATAATATAATTATTATTATTAACCTACAAATATTAGTAAATAAACATCAAAACCATATTAAAATTGAATAATTCGACAATATAAATGAATATTAATATAGTTGACAATATTTATGCAGAATAAGCTCAAAGTTTGTATTAGAAAAGCTTAGAAACGAGCTTTGACAATGTTATTAACATAATGTGATGTGAGAGTGTATCCGCCCTTCTTCCCATACATATGGAGATATAATTAAAACACGGAAGCTGAATGAAATTGTGATTCAGTTGAGGAATGTCTATCTTTGTTGATGGTTGTAGGTTCGATGCTATTCTGGGGAATGTTTCTTTTTTTAGCTGTACGCTGTATCCTGCATATGTCCAGTTTTGCCTACTTTCAGTCATATTTTAGCTGAACCCAACGCCGCGCTTTGTCTTGCTACCAGAGCGAGGAAATGAAATAATTAATTCCTTAGAGTTCCTTAGAGTTTACCGTGCCACTGCACCACGACTGTAAACATGATAAATATTTATTAAAAATAGTTATAAACTGTAAAATGGAGTGTTTGAACTCTAGTTTCAATAAAAAAGAGAAAAAATGGATTCTCCATACATTAAGATCTAGGGCTGCCTCACCAAACTCGTATTTTAATTGATCATAAAACAAGCTTAGCGTAATTGAAGTCAATAAAATATATTTTCGTTTGCATTAACACATACTTTTCAATTGGTAATTGGAGCAACTATTATTTTTAACGGTTTTAGTTGATTTGGTCTACTTGCTTAGTAATTTATAACTAACATGTTTTTTTTTAACTACTTTTTACTAATAATGATAGTTATAATTCGTTTCACAATTATTTATTGATGGACTGGTAAATGGTTTGTTTTTTTTAAGTTTAAATTTACATAGAATTTTTGCCTATATATGGTTTACACTATGGTATCTTGAATACGGCATGGTAGTAGGTAGTGTTACGACACTCCGTTTCTGGTATCTCGAATATAGCAATCAATGGAACCTAGTGTTACGGCACTCTGTCTCCAACTTTCCGCCCAATTGTTGAGATAGCAATCGCGTTCACAGTCTGATACCGTTAAATCATATCTCTAGAATAAAAAGAATGCTATATAAAAGAAAAAATAACGTGACAAGTTGTGGGTTCTATTCTCACTCGAACAAATGAAATATTTAATATTTTCATTTTCTGATTCTAAAAAAGGCAGCATTGAGTTCCTGGACTCAAGACGCAATGACTCCAGAATTCGACGGTAAGTGGGATACGGAAATGTCTTAATAGAAATAGAATGCCTTAACACTCAGGTTCCCTCTGCCTACCCTGTCCACAAAACGTAGAAATATGAATCTTTTCCCTAACGTTATAACTGAGAAGTAACTAACTTTTTTGTACATCTGTTTTATATTCGTTCTGTAAGAGAGCAAGGACCTAATTTATGTAAAATATTAATAAGCAACACGTGACAAAAGATCATGTGTTTCTTAAAGACCGTTGACCTTTGTCGATTTAAAATGTTTTTCACGAAATTATAATTTTATTATTAAAAGATTTATTCTATTTTATAATTATAAATTTATGTATATTTTTGTTAACAACAGTTATTGACTGTCACTTGTGTGGGTTCAATTCTCACCCAGGGGAATGAATTATTTTTATTACACTCTCTGGTAGTGGTAGTGTGGAACTGAATATCTTAACATTAGGTTCTCTTTGACTACCCTGCTATACAGCGTAAAGCTTTATTATAAAGTATTTAAAGTTCTTTATTATCCCACGATAGTTTATGATACAGGATGTACCCCTGATACGATTTGAACCTAGAATCTAAATAAAAATATTGTAAACTAAATACATACATAGACGGACTCCTAAACAACTTTCTATGATAATTTCTAATACCTAAATAAAGTATCCTAAATAAAAACCCACCAAAAGCGATTTAACTGTAATGTCGGACATTTAAAGTGCAAAGGCGAAACGCGTCATTAGATAAATATTAGTAAATTACAAAAATTACTATGTTTCTACACTTAAACTTTGTAACGTTCTAGCTTTAAGGCAATCTATACTAATATAATGAAACTAAACAGTTTGTTTGTTTAAAAGAAAGTTGTATGGAGTTTAGAGAATGTTTTTTATTATATATTTTTATACCAGGTTCACGCTGTATCCTGCGCACAGCAGAGTAGGAAGAGGGACTCTAGTGTCAAGACACTCCGTTTCTTACTATTCGCCGAATTTTTCAAGGCATTTCGTGTTGAGTAGCGGAACTCAACGCCGGACTTTTATTATATTTACGTTTTTATATAATAGTCAAATTAATAAGGAAGAAAACATTTAAAGTATCTACTATGACGCCTAAGTTCCTAGTAAGCCTTAAACGATCGATACTTGTTAAGATACGAAAGATACGGCATTTAGTTTCTAATATATGTATATATAATTTCTATAAAAAATAAAACTCTTCCGTTCCATTACAGAAAAAATTGTAGACAATATAAAACAAAAATATTTAAAAGATATAGCATGTAGCGTTCAGAGAGCACTAAAAAAGATGATTTTAGTGCGATTTTTCATATTCAACGCAAATCCAGCCACGGGCAACAACTAGTAAAGAATATAATACTTATAAAGTAGGGTGAGACACTTGCGTCATCACTCTAGATGGACCACTTCGCACATCTCTACTTCGTTAGCGTTACGGAATACACTCTCCATAGTAATATTTATTTTATTTCTTGGTGAAATCTGGTTTTTGCAATCGCCATTATATTAAATTTTTATTGTAGAGCCAAATTTGTGTAATTTTTTGTTATAATAATTTAGGTTTCTTCATTTGTGAATGGATTTTACAATGTATGATTATAAATATATTTTAATGTTTTTAATTTAGACTTATACAAGATGCGTCAAGTTACATATTTATTACGAAATAATGTTTTTCCGAATTCTCTACGCATGAAAATTAATAGAAGCCTCACACTGTGTTCCGCAAAAAAAAATGTAAGCACAGGAAATCTAGAGTTAAAACACTTGGCTTCCTTCCGCCGAATATTCGAGACATTGCATGTTGAGTGGCGGAACTCAATACCGCGCTTTATCTTCGTTCCCCCAAGTGGGAATCGAACCTACAACCGTCGCGATTACAACCCGATACTGAGGCCCTTGCCACTACGGCTTATTAATAGACACAAGTTAATCATTTAACAGCAAATTCATAATAAATTTTAAATGCAATTAAGTCATAAATTTAATATTTAATGGTAATGAGCCGACAAATACAGTTTAGGTTTAAATCCGTCAAAGCGTACCGTTCCTTGCAACATGTGGCTTTAAGTGTGGGAATTATGTAGAGTATGAGATCACTTACACTCGAATGTATGTATGTATGACTCATTTTAATTTTGGAATTTTATAATAAAAATATTTTTGTTATACGATTTTGGGAATTTTTTAAGTAAATTTTTTTTTGACATAAATAGCTAGTGTAATATTGTTGCAAGTATTAAAAATTTACTATAGAAAATCGTTATTTAATTTTTTTCATTTCTTCTCTTTGGAATTTCGCCACTCAACACGCAATGCCTCCAGAATTCGCCTGAAAGTGGGGAACTGAGTGTCTTAACACTAGGTTCCCTCTGCCTACCCTGCTGTGTGCGGGTTACAGCGTGAAGCTGATAAAAATGAACACTCATATCAAAGATCATAAGTTCGGTCTCTCCCACATAATTTAGCTAAAATATTTCGCAAAGTAATAATAGACTATAATAGTGTTGGTTCAGATAGCCGACGTTATGTAAATCATTGGGTCAATTTATCAATAGATCTATATTATATTAGACCAGGCATAGTGGCTAAAGTTCTCCAAAAAAAAATTATGTTTAAAAAATATTATAATTAAATGCTTAAGTAAAAATTATGCACTAATTCAAAAAACGTACGATCGTTGGTATTTTTTTTACATTTGTTAATTTTAATTTTTAATAGCTTAACGTGTTTAATGGGAACGGAGTGTCTTAACACTAGACTCCCAGGTTCCCTCTCCCTACCCTGCTATGTGGGATACAAACTAACATTGATCGTTTTAAATATTACATCTAAACAAGTGAAACTTAAAATCTATGACACAAACAGTTATTCAAAATACTCTTTCTCATATAAAAGTATGAGAAACTAATGATAACAATAGAAAAAAATATATATAATAACCCGTTGCGTGTCTACGTGTTTACGATGCCAGTCTTTACGCCCGCGGCGACCACGACCATAAACTATCGGGTAATAAATATAAATAAGAATATTTATGTTTCGGTCAGTCTGTATGTCTGTATGTAAGTACATTGTGCTAATGTTAAAAATGTATAGAGATATAATAAATTTGAAAGTATAGCATGAGTGAAACACGGCTTGTTGTGAACACGGTTTCATTGTGATGTAAAGAGTTGAGATCGTAAATTATTATAAAAGTAAGCTTATAAATTGTATAATTAAAGATTTAGTTGAACTTCAACTAGACTGTGTGACTTATGAGTGTCTATTATTAGTGGGAAATTTTACACGAATATGGATTTATATATAAAACGAAATATAATAAAATCGTATTATGTGTCTTAAAAGGTTGAGAAAGATATTAAGCAATTAAAGAGTAAAATGAAGTAAGTTATATAATATTTAACTTATTACATATATAATGTATACTTTTATATATTTTTTTCTTTGTACAAATTCAGATTTAAACAAAGTTGAAATCTAAATAAAATCCAATTATTCTTTCTTATTTTTAACAATTTAGACACAACGTCTTGGTTGACAGTACCCAATATCGAATTTAGACTTAAAAGCTATATATAGTTCAATCGTCACAGACCATTAAAACTAACACTAATAGCTTAGTGGTGATAACATCGAGATAGCAAAATACTGTGGTAAGGCTGTGTGTCAGAGTTCAAGACCGGAATAGTGACAGGTGTAGAAATTATTACACCCACTTTATATATGAGACCCGCGAGAAAACTAAGAATTTATGTGTAAAGCTCGAGCAGAATGAGAATTAGGTTCGATTTTTATCAGCCGGTTGGTTTCAAATTTAAATTTATTGATTTTTTAATCAAATTAATTTTGATATTTTCTTGTAATGTCTTATCTATTGGATGTGAACAAATTTATTCATGCTGTTATAGTACAGTAGGTGCAGTCGATTGTTATGGGTTCGATAGCATGAGAATAGAAGTTTACCTTATTTGCAAGAATTTTTTTTTATAATTAAATATTGTCTGTATTATCGATTTGCAAGTGCTTTATTAACAAATAGAATATTTATATTTTTTTTTATAATAAACAAAACATGTATTAAAGGGTTAATATCGAAGATATATTTCTCTACCTAACTCAACTAACATATGAATTAGAAGCAAATTACAGATTGACTTTTTTTACCTCCATAAAAAAAATACTGTTTGATCTCTTAAATTACATAGTAATGAATAAGTAATTAGCCCAATATCTAAAATAACATACACTAAAAAGGAATCAAATCGTATATCTAGATATTGAGGCCATTCGTGGCGCAGGTTCTCAAATGTGCGATAGAAAATTCGACAGGTCATAAGTTCCATTTCCACTCGAGGAAATGAAGTACTTAATATTTTCATTTTTACGCTCAGGTGACGAGGCAAAGCTAGCGTTGAGTTCCGCCACTCAACTTGCATTGTCTCCAGAGTTCACCGGAAAGTCGGGAACAGAAGTGTCTAAATGGAAACGCAATGTCTTAACACTAAGTTCCCAGGTTCCCTCTGCCTGCTATATGGTATACAGAGTGTAGCTAAATAAAATACAATATTTCAAATAACATGCCTACACTAAAAAGGAATCAAATCCTATCTAGGTCTATGTAAGTATGCGTGACTCAGAAGTAAAGGCAAATTGTCGGCCACTCAACACCGATTCGCTCTTAAACTTGATAAATTAATGATGCCAGCGAACGATTGGCCGGAGATTAACTAATTTTCTATATTAAAAGCTTAGAGCGCCGGTCTTGTTTCATAATTATGTGTTACGTTTGGTTTTTGACGATTGAACTTGGCTGTTATTTTATGTAATTATCTTAAATATATTATATTGTATGTGTAATTAATATAATGTTTTTTTTTTATAATTATATTAATATGATTAAATGGCTATTCTATGAGGCTGCCGTAGTACAGTGGGAAAGTGTATGTCTGTAAACGCGACGGTTGTGGGTTCGAGACCCACTCAAGGAAATGATTACATATATCAATAATTTTCATTTACCCACTCTGAACGACGAAGAGCGGCGTTGAGTTTAGTAACAGAGTGTCTTAACACTAGGTTCCATCTGGCGAATCTGCCATGTGAGAAGTGGACTGTTAATAATTTATATAAATTTCATATACATTTTCTAATTATGAGTTTGTATAAGGTAGCCCTTATACAAATTCATAGTAATGTATGTTTAAAACAATTAAGGCTTTTTATACAATCCGAACTCAAAAGAATAAATAATTTAAAAAAAAAATGCACTCACCTATAGGACAATCGCACTCATATCTCAACGGGTCCAATTGAGTGCATCTCCCACCATGCAGGCACGGAGACGGTTCACAAGGCACATACTCCGTATCACAATCTCTTCCAGTATACCCAGGCTCACAAACGCAAGTATACGACCCATGGGTATTGAAGCATCTCCCATGGTGGCAAGGACCAGATCCACTGGAGCACTCGAAGACATCTTCAGTACATCTGGCGCCGGTGAAGCCTGGTGGGCATGCGCAGGAGTAGCCAACGGCTGTGGTGTTGTCGGCTACGCATCGTCCACCGTTCCGGCAAGGCTGTGACGCGCAATGGTCCTCGTGGGAGCATTCTTCACCTGGTGATGAGAGGTTTTTGTTAATATGTAATATAATTAAAAACGTAATTCTAAATATGTTTAAATGAAATATGAATCAATAAATGGGAAGGAACAGTAAGTTCCGTTCAATTTTCTCTCAGGGTCCCTCGGGGTTCCCTCAACGCACAATGTCTCTAAGATTGGATCTAGATGAACATATCATATTTGTTTTTGTTAAACACCCTAACGGACATTCATTATATAGAGATACAAATCAACATATTTTAATTTGTAATTCTTAAAACGATACTAATGAGATATATTGGTTTGACGAATGATCAATAAAAATCTGATTCAGATCGCTTAATTAAGAGATGCCTTGGAAGTAGAACTATTTTATTCACACTTATGTAAATTAGTTTAGAATTTTAAATTATGTGAAACTATTTTATATCCTTTGGATATAACTAATAATCTTAATTAAAGAAGAAAATCTATTGAAGAAAAAAAGTATTAAAAAATAATATTATGATAATAAAAAAAATTTTTTTTTTTTCAAACCAAAACTCGAAAATGTTAAATAAGAAGGGGAAATAAGACTGGGAAGACACATTCTTCCCAAGAAATGTACTAGAATTGACATTTCAAAAATATTTATTAACAAAAGTATCATATTCAATTATTCACTTTCCAACAGCAGATTCCTACTTTGCTTTGCTAATTTTCTTATAATAATAGTTCATATTAAAATTTTAATATAAGTTTGTATCATATTTTTTAAGTTTAATATTGTGTTCTTAATATAGCAAAGTTGAAAGCTGCCGCATTTTACCCATTCTAGGACGAGGAAACGAAAATAATTAATTTCTCAGAGCGGGAATCAAACCCATAACCATCTGTATTGATAGAACATCCACATCCCAATAGTATATATTTAAATACTTATTTGTTATTCTTTTTCATTTTTCTTATTTTTTTTTTTTTATGATTTGTTATTTATAAATAATAAAATCAAATAAATATATTGGGGCCATAGTTAGTATATTAGTTCCATTCCCTCTCGGGGTCCCTCAGGGTTCCCTCAACATACAAGGTCTCAAGTTACAGGACAGACCAAATTCGTCATCAATTAAATGAAATGCCTAGCTGAGTAATAAAGTTGCGTTAAACATATGGAATGTTGTTTGATTGGTGGAACGAGCTCAATTAATGTTGTATTCAAGATTTTTTATTATGTTTTTTTTTTATATTTTATATTAAATTTTTAAATTTTATTGTTTGAATATTATTAAAATTATTATTTATATCTAATTGATGCTATGTAAGATTTTACAATTTTTTTTTTTTTATTTAAATAATTTTGTTAATGCAGTTTAACCATTTTTTTTTGTATTTCTATATAGATATCAATAGATAGTACATTTATTTGATAGTAAATTTCCTTTTTACCATATTTAAAATGTTATTCCCAACTAAACATAGTTTAAATTTGAAGGTAGCGAAACTTTTTGAAAACGAATGGGTATAGTTTAATATATTTAGAAAAAAGGAAAGTTAAAAATGAAATTATATTAATACAAGTATGAATTTAAATTATAAGTAATCAAATAAAAAAAGAATTATTTGTTTTAAAAACCTAAGAAAGAACACAAGACAAACTATTTAGGCTTTATCTTAAGCTTCAATAATCTTATATCTCAATATAAAATTGAAAATATTTAAATGAAAATATCAAGATTATATACTTCGATAACACAACATGGCTGTAGAGTTGAAGCTTTCATATTTGAAATTCAAATTGCAGAATATCTTCACATCACCGTTCAATGACGATCCTTTATTTCAAAAAAAAACACTTCCCTAGTAATAAAATATATTTAAGAAGTGAGAAAATTTTAACCCTATATTCAAAGCTTAAGGCTGTATCCCGTAGGGATAGGGTAGGGCAGAGGGAACCTAGTGTTCCGTCACTGCGTTCCCCAAATCCCACCCAATATACGAAACATGCCTTGAGTGGTACAATTCAATATCACGCTTTGTCATGTTACCAGATCAAGAAAAGATAAATACTTTATTCAACCGAGTGAGAATCAAACCCACAACCGTAATTTTTACTGTCAAAGGTTATGTCACTGGGCCACGACGAGCTATATACAATACATAAGTAATGTAAAATCACAATAATAAAAGGAAACAAAAAATTGCTTCACTTTCTCCTATAGCCGTTGTAATATTTGGTGCAAACTTAAATCATGCGGTGCTTGTACCAATTGTCAAAATTATTCTTTACAAAGGCGAATGAGAAAAATGAAAGTGACGTTTCAAAAATGACTCTACATAATAACATGTTATTAAGTTTGTTTAAAAATATGTTGTGATTCGTTTGTATGTATGGGTTTGTTTTTGAGATTTTTATTTATTTATTAAAAATGTTATGATTATTTAGAATTTGAATTTATTTAAATTTATATTTCCATTTTTTCGCTCTGGTGTCGAGGCAAAGCGCTGCGTTGAGTTCTGCCAGTCAACACGCAATGCCTCTAGAATTCGACAGAAAGTGGGTAACGGATGCTATGTGCGGGATACAGCGAGAAGGTGATGATTCTTTAGCTTCACGCATAAAGCAGGGTATGCTGAAGGAATCTAGTGTTACTCTTAGTTTTCTATTTTTCTTCCTATTTTTGAGAGTGAGAGTGAGTGGTGGACGTCAACGCCACGAATTTGTCTTGATACCAAAACGAGAAAAAAAATCATTCCCCCGAGGAATCGAACCCACAACCTTCACGGTCATTGTCGACTTCGTCTGTCTGTAAGGTTTGTCTGTAAGGTTCACAAAAAAAAATCCGTAATTGCCATTTTTCAATTTATTGTTTATTTCACAGAAATTTTAAATGCCGATACTAAAATCGAAAGCTCAAATTTTTAATTACAGTTACAGCTTGTTACCATATTAGGTACTTGATAACAAAATTGTGTGTAACCAAATCAATTTAACTACGAATTTGAACTTTATTGCACCGTAATAAGGTGTACGATAACTGCGTACAGGTAATAAAAGGTTAAATTGAAAGGAAATGCTAATAGTTAAGACAACTTTCAAAATTTATAGGTTCCAGTTTTACATCTGAAATTGATGTTTTTGTAACAGGATGTACCTAACTTAATATTTTAAGTATGCCATAATTCACTTGTCTATTTGATTAAGTTATCTTAAGGTAGTTGGTTCGGTTCTCGACTGATATTATTGAGAAAGCCTAAACTAGGAAAACACTTTAATTTTATTTTAATTTATTCTTATATGTTATAAGAATCGAAAACTTTTTTAATTTTAACATGACGAAGACGTAAAGCTTTAATGACGTTAGGACGCCAAATACCAAATATGGTCTTTTGTTCTCTTTTTTTATTTATTATTAAAATAATTTTCATTTCACAATTGAAATTCTATAAAATTTTTAATTCTACCCAATTCAGTTTCTGTATACTAATATATGAATGTTACAAGCATAATATCCAACTCTTACTATATTTTTCTTTATTACCAACGACGATATGACATCATATACAGCTATAAAGGCAACATTGAATGAGATTCCAGCATCACAAAGCCTAATTAAAAATATATATCCGCAATTTATTCATAGTTATGAACCAACAACACCTGTTGTATGCAACAACAGAGTCATTTCTGTATGTAGGAATTATTTTATAAATTATAAATTAAATCAGCTTCACGCTGTATCCCGCACACAGCAGGGTAGGCAGAGGGAACCTAGTGTTAAGACACTCTGTTCCCCACTTTCTGCCGGATTCTGGAGGCATTGCGTGTTGAGTGGCAGAACTCCGCGCTTAACCTCGACACCAGAGCGAAGAAATGGAAATATAAATTTAAGTAAATATTTCATCTCCTCGAGTGGCGATCGAACCCACAACCAGTCGATTTTACAGTCACACCTCGTGCCGCTGCGCCACGACTGGCCTCATATATAAATTATATATATAGGAATTATCTAATGAGTATCTAATAAGGATTCGTCAGATAGCTATCTCGTATTAAAGATTAATAAACGCAGCCATATTTCAAAGGAGAACACTATTATGCTGTCATATAAAGATTTATTGGTATTGCCAGCGAATATACCACCTTGATAGCGAGTGTGTCCAATCTATTCGAATATGAAAAGATGCTTTATTAAGTTTGAATTATGTTCCTTTGATGGACGCTGCATAATATTTGCATAATCGTAATGATCAGAATAATATTATATTATGTATGTAATGCAATTTTTGCTTCTCATTGTTCCACTGATTATATTACGAATAAACTGGTTATTATAAGTAGATATATGATGAGAGACGTAAACTTAATTTTCCAAGAAGTAATCCAAGTGATTTCCATTGGACAAAAATAAGCTTAAAGAATCGGAACTTATTGTAATTTTTTGTAAGAATATTCTTATCTATTATAAAAACACATTTGCGTGTTGAGTGACAGAACTCAACGCCGCACTTTGCCTCGACACCAGAACGATGAAATGAAAATATTAAAGAATTCGTTTCCTCGAGTAGTTATCGAACCCACAACTAGTCGCGTTTGCAGTCACACTTTGTGCCACTGCGCCACGACTGGCCTCAACTGAACTATTGAATCACTTTAAAATCATTTCTATTTCAACCAATAGCGAAACAAATGAAAATGATTCATCAAAAATAATTCAACAATGAATACCTGTATAGCCCGGCGGACAATCACATTCATAAGTATGTAGTGACGTCAGCCGGCACGTCGCTCCGTTCAAACAGGGCGCGGAGTCGCAAGCCGCCGGTACCCTTATCTCGCATAGAGAGGCACTAAACCCTAGAGGGCAGTCGCAGGCGAAAGAGGGAGGTGCCCCTCCAGCCCCCGGGCGCACCCTGCACGTGCCCCCGTTTTGACACCTCGGACTTGATTCGCTGTGGCATGGGTTTAGATGCTGACAGAATTCGCCTGCGTATCTTGATGTGCAACTGTAACAAAGAAATAATTTGGTTAATATTATGTTATTGTAAAGTTAAACTGTAAAAATATCAAACTTAATGCTATTTGATTTAAGAGTTTTGATTGAGAGAGATTGATAAAGTTGAATTGTTTTTTTGATAATTTTTAGATAATTTTAATACAAATTATAGTAATATTGTTTACTTTATTTTATTGCTTAGCTTTACGCTGTATCCCGCTCATAGCAGGTTAGGCAGAAGAAACCTGAGGGTTTACCTAGTGTATATAGTAATATCCTGTTCCCTTTAAGACTTTTCCGTTTCCCGTATAGAAAATCGTACTGATTAGTAGTTCGCAATATTATTTCTAAAAAATAAAAAACAATAGAAAAAGAAATCTGCATTCTGCTTAGATATTGATCGCTAACAAATCAATTCTACAATAGTTTTATCAATTAATTGAAAAAAGCCACACATACACAAACACAAAAATCATCCTCAAACTTAAAGTCCCATCTATTTACATCTTAAATTCAAATTCAACCAATAATATACCTACAAAATTAAATTTAACATGCAAACCTTCTAAGAAAGGTCTCAGTTTTAGCTACCTGTTATACCTATACCTGTACCTATAGCTATACCCGTGTATATCAAACATTGTATAAACACGAGCCACCGAGCGCTATCGTGCCCGTGCCTCGGACGACGCCAATAAATAACAGAGATACGTCGCGACACGGTCCCGTGACATGCGCGAGCGCACCTCTATACCTACGTATTGTATTGCTTGGAAAACATTTTTCCTATATTGTAGAGCAAAAGTTATTGAGGCTGTCGTGGCGGAGTGTGACAGCAAGGTTATAGGTTCGAATCCCACACGGAGGAATGATTATATTTAAACTAATTTAGTTTCCCTGTTTTCCTTTTTTTTTTTGTAGCCAAAACGCGGCGTTGATTTCCGCCATGTAATACACAATGACTCAAAAATTGGGCGGAAAGCGAAGGACGAAGTTTTTTATATATAGTTTTCCTGTTTGTGATGATCGTAGAAAAGCGTTAATATCATTTTTTCATAAACCATAAGTTGTTTAAATATAATAATTATCTATTAGAAAAAATATGAGTGCCGACAAATAAATCTACAAATTTAGTTACACTGTAAAATTTTATAGGACAAGCTAAATCTTGTTAATCACATATATATATATATATATATACATATATATATATATATATATATATATATATATATATATATATATATATATATATATATATATATATATATATATATATATATATATATATTTTTGATATATATATATATATATATATATATATATATATATATATATATATATATATATATATATATATATATATATATACATATATATATATATACATATATACATATATATTTGTTAGTTATATATATATTTAAATTTAATTAATAAAGCAATATAATATTAATAATGCACCGCCATGATCTGGAGCATATGTTAGGAAATGACTTTAACAAGTTCGAATACGAAATGATTTGTTACTAACTTCTGGCTGCCGGCACGATGTGATAAATATACAGAAATTTCATCACCTGATAGTGGAAACCGACTCAATATCCTGTCCGTAGACGAATAAATCTCGGGTATGTGATTTTTGACGTCGACAGCGGACAAGTATACTTCCTAAAGTGCCTTTTGATTCGTGAGAGCATATTTTACATCATGATCTGACTTGCAGCTGTCTGAATTTACAGAGGAAAAATGAGAGAAGTATGTTGTAATAACTAGTCGTCGCCCATAACATTGTTTATGGGGACAAACCTACAAAAATCTAATAGTTTTTGCACATACAGAGTAACTGGAAGTTTTACTAGTTACCTAAATTCAAGATAAGTTAAAGTTTCAGCATGCTTTTAATCCTCTTTTAAAAGAGTTTATTCTTTTAAAAAAAGATTAATATATATACACACTTCTATTATACATGACTTTTAAAGAAATCAGAGAAATGTTTAAAGTTTTGAAACAATACAGTACAAAAATTTATAAGCTCTGCAGATAAACTTATATATATATATATATATATATTTTGCAAGTTAGAATTTAAATATAAGATTCTAGTAAATTCGTAGACCAGGTTCCTCTTAACCTGTCCACGTGGGCGGCTCACGAAGCTCCACACCTACACACTGACCTTAGTGCAGGGTGGATGTACTGCTGATATTTTATGCACTGTGCAATGTGCATCATTATAAAATATACTCTGTAAGGTACAGAATACTATTATTGTCATTTTTTTTTGACTTGAGTGACTTTCTAAGGAGAATTTTGTTTATAGTTTCACCCTAACTAAATTTGTAGTATTCTGTTCTTAAGTTCTTAATTTTTTTGACAATTTTTTTTAATCTTTTAGATATTTTATTTTTAACCTAGAGCCACCAGTACCTAACGTCCAGTAAAAGATAATCACGTTCACACACACAAAAGTATCCAAGCGAGTTTAAAATAAAGTAAAAATTTCTACACAATATAAAAACCAAAAAAGGCCAAGTGTCATTATTCATAAAAACTTCAAAAACACGTTTGTTGTACGGGAGTCTCTTTAAATATCTAGTTTAGAGTTTATTATTACAGGCATCAAAAATACATCTGCACAAATTTCAACTATCCAATTATCACGGTTCATGAGACAAACAACGAAGTCTCAAAAATAGGTTCCATTTTTTCCCTTTTAGGTGAACTGAACCCTAAAAACTAAATTGTTACCCATTAAAGTAAAATATAAACGCGACGCCATTCTATAACAATGGATGTTAATTGATAATAATAGTCCAAAGACCCTAAGGTTCATAACGCAAATAAATCGATTAGATGATATTTATCGTTTCGAAGACACGAAGACTCTTAAGTGCTATGTTGCTAATTACTTTGTAACAATACTGTAATACAATAAGTGAGTACTTGTAAAAGATGGTGAGGTACTTAGTATTACTTTAAGTGATGCTGAAAATTATTTATCAGGTTATGGGGAAAGTCTACTTACTTATTTGGAAGTCATGGATGCAATTCCCTTTTTAATGTTAGGAGAAGATACTTTACCAGCTCAAGAACTGTGATAAATTGATAGTATTTTTTATAAATAAACATTTTGGTTATATAGCGATTTGTGGAAAAAAGGATATTTTCTTTTTTTTTTGTCTATCTCTGACCATTGCTGGAAGTTGATTGAATGTTATGAGGAATCATAAAGCATAAACCATCCCGGTATTGATCAGTTCGCATCTATTCGGTGTTAGCCTTTTTTAAAATTCACATCAATATTTAAAGTTTTTTTAATAAGTTTCTTTTATTATCTTGTTCATAAAATTTCTATTATACTAAGTTATAATGTGTAAATTTTACAACTCAGCACCTTCTCTTCTCTTTCATCTTGTGTCTAATTGGAATATTATCATTTTAGAAGTAATAACTAAAAGTAGGCTAGTGTAGTAGTAATGACATCAGGCTCTTAGCCCAGTCAAGGATATCTTAAATCATATATCATTAATAAATGAAATATAATCCTAGTCGCGAACTAGATATTGCCAGTGTGCAACTAAATCTTCATAGCAGGACCATAAATTGCAATTGCTATCAATGATCTCATTACGGCGAAAAAGCAAGACCAACGAACACAGCGAGTTGAACGAGATGATATAGACAATGTTTGTGCGTTGGCCTAACAGAGTTAGTTAACAAGAACAATTTCTAAAGGAAACAGGTTCAAATTAAGCATGCAGCATTTAGCATTATTTGCATACGTTTTAAATGTGAGCGTTTATGCAGTGAAATTTTGAATGTAGTGATAAGAGTAGCTCGAGGCGTAGTGAAGAAGCAATTAATTATTGTTAAATTGCAGTCTGTAGATACATAGTTTAACAGTAAACAAAACATGTAACTGATCAATACTGTGTAACATCTGCCGTATACTTAATACATTTGTGATTGCTACTATTTAGATCTAAATTTTTAAACCATAAATAGATTTTTTTTTCCTATTAAAGTAATGGTAAATTAAATCAAAATTTAAATATTATTTATTAAATTAGGCCATTATAAGAATAATCTTGAAGTTACATACAAATATCAATAGAGTCAGTCATACAGAAACTTCCCACCAAAACCTACCAATACTCCGACATATAAGTGATCCTTTACAGATTCCATATATATATATTGAGAAACTTTTAAATTTCTCTAAAACGACCCAAGCTATGTACCTCTAGTAACTATTAAGCAATATTTTATTTCACCGACGAGAGTACCCGTGTTGTTGAGCGCGGCGCGTTCGCAATAAATAAATAGCGTTGCGTATAACTGTTCGGTTATTCGATATTCTGTAACGCTCGTGAACTTTAAAAGACAAATTGGGTGCAGTATTGGTACAAGATTTCTACCTTTTTATCAATGTCAAGTACATAAATTTAAATATTCTTACCATTGTTCTATATGAATGAGATTGTTTATACAATAATGTTATAGATGACAATTAATTTGTGGAATGTATATTAAGTTGTGAAGCAAGAATAAGTGGGAAGAGAGACAAGGAGAAACTTCGGACCTAAAAAACACCAATAGACACCTCAGATTACATTTAAAGAAGATGACAGGCGAAAGAGATATGCAAGAACAGTAGCGCTTTGACAATTTTAGACTGTGACAATTTTAGACTATGTATTATTATAAATTTTGTTATATTTTCATAATTATAATTTCAAAAGTACAACGAAAGATATTATTAAATAAAATCAAACATCCATTCTAGAGAGGATTAAACTCATAATTATCAAGTATGTATAATATACACATACGTCTATCCAATATAACTTTAAATAGAAAACCCAACTCCAAGTGTAAAAATCTCATTTAAAATACATTCAAATTATAGTACTATGTTTAATTAAGTTCGCTGGAACCAACAACAAAGGGAGTCACGTGGCAAATACTGGTATTGTTCTTAGAAGCGGTTGAGGCATGTCGCCTGTTATCTGATGCGTCGCAGCCTGCGCATACGCATGTAATACTATATCTTTATGCTTCATCAAGCAAGTACATTCGGCCAAATTTCCAGTTTTAAGGAAATAGCTAAGTAGATATGACCAGCTAGTTTATGATTTAACTGCGTGGTTAGGGAATTAAGTTTTAAGATGGTGGTGATTTCTGTCGAGTAAACAGTAAGTAGTATACTGCCTCATTGCAGCACGACAACTTCCAATAGTCGTGGGTTTGATTCTGTTTTGATTTCCTCACTTTGGTGGACAACAAGCGCGGCGTTGAGTTCCGTAACACGCAATATTTCGAATTTGAGCAGTAAGTAGGTATGCAGTATTTTAACATAACGTTATCTATATCTACCTTAATGTGCGGGAAAAAATGGGATGGTTTTTTTTTAATTTCACTAAAGACAAAACATTTGATTGTATTGTTCTCATGTTGAAAGAGTAAATATTGATACTTCTTTATGTTTATTAATTAGTCAGTTATAAGCTATTAATAATTTGTGTTAAATTTATTCGTTTGTTAATCCGTCGTTGAGTTCCGCCACTCAACACGCACTGCCTCGACAAATTTTGCGGACGAAGGGGAACGGATTGTCCTAACATTAGGTTTCCTCTGATTAACCTACTATAAGGTTGAACCTGATTTAATTTTATTCGGCTAGTTTTAACAGACACTACCATACATGCTAGGTATGTCATGCCTTTATAAAATATTCATATATCATAGTTGATATATAGTGAAGGGCCCTAGGTCCTAGATTCAATTACGTTTCGTGACAATAATAACTTATTGTATCAACGTAAGCAATACATTTGATGACAATTTATTTCTCATGAAATTCAATATACGCTGTCACGATGTTTAGATATCTAAAGTTGCATTAAAACGGTTTCGAAATTACAATTTATTGTTTTTCTATACGTATACTTATGTTACAAAGTGCAGCGTTGAGTTCCGCTACTCCACATGCAATGTTTAAAAAGTTTGGCGGAAAGTGAGCAATTCAACAAAAAGCGCTAATATGCTTGCTTACTATTTACACCTTATACAAAAACACAAAGTAAAACATATTTTTAGTAACGCTGTATTCCGCACATAGCACTGTGGGCGGAGGGAATCTGGGCATCTAGTGTTAAAACCCTCCGTTCCCATTAAGATACATCCATTCCACACTTTCCATCGAATTCTGGAGGAATTGTGTCTTTGTGTCACTTAACGTGGCGAATAAATAAAACTTACTGTTTCAAATTTAAATATGAATATTTTATATGATCATTGCACTTAGATAGTTCATCCTGATTCCAACCAAAAAACGTAAAATGCTTAGATAATGTTTTTTCCTTAAATCACCACTTTTCTCTCATGATGTCTGACATTCATCAGCTATCGGGCCCTTCCTGCGTTCATTAGATCTAACATCACATATGGCCGAACAGTTAGTTATTCCCCGTAATTGGAATGATGCACTCATTTGTGCAAACTCAGTTATAATGTTTCCTGTTTCATACTACCTAAGGTAACTAACGAGTGAAATACCTGTATAAGTATGGTGGAGCATGAAAAATATGATCGTGGATTGTACTTTTAGATTAATTGACATTTATAGAGGTACAGGTTTATCTGATTAGCGGTGTAACTTCTATGATGCTATATTTTTTTATATTTTTACTTCGTGCGTTTTTCGTATATAACAAGAAAAGAGAAGAGAGAGAGAGAGTTCTAGTATCAAATCACTCCAGTCGTCGGGGCACAAGCGTGTGAGTGTAAACTCGGCAGGTTGTGCGGTTGATCCTCACTCGAGAAAATGAAGTATTTAATATTTCATTCATTTCATTATTTCTTCGATCCGGTATTGAGGCACAACGCGGGGTTAAGTTCCGCGACCCATAATACCTCCAAATGTTACGGGGAACGGACAGTGGGGAACGGATTGTCTTAGCACTAGGTTCCTTGTCTTTCTTGTAGGGTAGGCACCCTACTGTGTGTGGGATACAGCGTCAAGATAAAGATTTATTAGAAATATATTGCAAGACGAAATTAGCGAAACCTGACACAAATATAGGGACATAAATATATTTCGTGAAATAAATACAGATATTACATTTATAAGATTATCCACAAGTTTAAAGAAAATCCAACGAAAATTTAATCCATTCACATACATACAAAACAAAAAAAGATAAAATACAACAAATATCCAATATACCGAGTTCTAACGACGTAAACGAAATGAGAAACGACGTAGCTTTAAGAAATAAGTTAACAGTAATAGCACATCATATTTCTAGATAAAGAGAATGCATTAAATGCTACGCTTGCGCCCGGTAGCCGGTGCCTTGACCATACTCCATCACGCCGCGCGCTCAGGGTTCTAGGGCCCAGCAATAAATACCTGTCTGGTATACTTTTATTTGTATTTCTGGTGTTGTTTGGAAAGTTTATGACAGGACTATATTGAAATGTATTGGATTTTGTTTTCCGTTTTTTTTTTATTTTTAAAGTAGATTAACTTAGATGTTTTAGTTGTATTTTAAATGATGTTGTTAATTTATAAATAAGTAAGAAGGGTTACAGTCTATAGGTATATATATTAATTGACAAATGTATGAATCATAGCTCAAAACTAGACACACTAACATAAGCTAATACACAAAGATATATACTACCAAAAAAATCACTATTCTGTGATAGAAATCGAAAAAACCAACAAAAAAAAACTTAAATTAATATTTCTTTTTAATAATGGTAACAAAAACGTTTGTTGGTCCTTCGTGCCGGACTTCCCACCACCTGTAAATCTCTAAGATAGTGCTTGTAGACACGAGATAAGAGAATCACGACTCAAGTACGTAATTGACGTTATAAGAAAAGCTGACTTTAAAAACTCTTTATATCTAAGCTTACCGAGAGTGTCCTAGCGCATAAAGTTGATTATAAAACTGATAGTACAACTGACCTTGTAATAGCTTTAATGATTGTATCGTTTATTATGATCAAAATGTATATAAATTATCGATGGTTTTTTTTATTAATTTCTAAGCTTTAATTTAGACTGAAACGTCCAAATTTTTTATCTATTCGTCCATTTTTTCACAAGTCCATATATGTTTTTAGTATTATTTGTAATATTATATGCAATAAAGAATATTCTATTCTATAATATATTTTTTAAGGAATTATGATCAATCACCCGAAACTTAAAAATGTATAGATAATTAATTTTATTTAATTATTATGTAAAAGAAGCTTACGATAAATAATTAATCAACTGATCTTTGCAATATATGAATTATACTTAAAAATCATTTTCATTTCTTCGCTCTGGTGTCGAGGCAAAGGGCGCCGTTGAGTTCCGCCACTCAACACGCAATGCCTCCAGAATTCGGCGAAAAGTTAGGAACGGAGTGTCTTCACACTAAGATCCCTGTGCCCACCGTTGGATATAGCTCGAAGCTGCTAAAAACAAATTGTCTTAACACTAGATTCCCTTTGTAAACACCACTATATATAAAAGATATCAAGACAAGATACATAAATATATATAAATTTAACTAAAATAAGCACCCATAAGCATATAAATAAATGCAATAAAATAAGCAGATCACTTCGATTCAGTTTCGCAATGCGATTGGTGGGAGCGCTAGTTAGGTCGTTACTGGGCGT
>DWQW01002694.1:0-25607 GCA_018249695.1 Heliconius erato demophoon
TTTACCAGAGAGAACCTGACTATAAATGATTCTTCACTTTTACCAGAGAGAACCTGACTATAAATGATTCTTCACTTTTCATTTCTTATGCGGAAAGAACCAAATGTCAAATTACACTCCGTTCTTCTCATTACTCCCCACTTCAAGACATGCATGTGTGTTGGTAGAGTTCAAAGCTGCGTTTTCTCTTTATAACCTCAAGCGGGAATCGGATCCACAACCTGCCAGATACTGCCCATCTATGCCATGATATTCATTACTTTAAATTTCTTTCTTGTATTTCACCCATTTAGATATGGTATATTAGAGGCGGAAATTAACGCCGTTTTTTAACGAATAATATTTTTTATACAACTCTAACATCCAAAGGTTGCCCAGATTTAGTTGCTTTAAGCAATAAAGCCGCTACGATGTAATTTTTAATCATTTTTAAGTTTAAATATTATATTTATTTATTTATATATTATATTATAATAAAGTAAATTTGTTATTAATATACGTTACTAAAGCTCTCATTCAGCAAAACCTATCCATTCCATTACATACTAAATGTATAAATATTAACACTAGCATCGCAGTCAGTAGTAGTATATTGTCAGGCGTTATTCAACGTTAGCACAAAGCTTAAAACGGAGAGCAATTACTGAAACAATTGAACACGCCTTTGACATTGTTGGTCCTCGATGAGCTGCTCTTGGTTATAAAGTAGAGTTCACTTCAAGTCAAATACTATTATAATAGCTATTGGTAATAGGACTTGACAGTTGTATTTTATATTAAAAAAATCAGCTTCACGCTGTATCCCGCACTCAGCAGGGTAGGCAAAGGGAACCTAGTGTTAAGACATTCCGCTCCCCATTTTCTACTGAATTTAGAAGGCATTGCGTGTTGAGTGGCAGAACTCAACGCCACGCTTTCCCCTCGATACCAGAGCGAAAAAATGAAAATATAAATATAAATAAATATTTCATCTCCTCGAGTGGGGATCGAATCTACAACCAGTCGATTTTGCCCCTGCACCACGACTGGTCTGATAGGACTTGATAGTTGTATTTTATATGCTAATATTTTGAAATAGGTGTTTGGTTCTTCTATTATTGACTAGTTCCTAGCCTCAGCTTTATATCACATGATACATATCAATTTCCTTGTAACTAAGCTGCGTAATGTGGTAACAATTAAATTTATACAATATAGCCAATATACTTACTTTACAAATGGACTATCTTAAACAAAAAGATCCAGTAGTTCCTGAGATTAGCGCGTTTAGTATAGCAGATTTTCAGTTTTATAATATTACTATAGTATACCCTTGTCAAATTTCATATTAAGATAATTATGTGAAATTATTGAATAAAATAATTATGAAACATTAGTAATATTTTGAATAATTTTGCTTCTTATACAAATAAAATGTTTAATATTTAGGCATCTCGAGCTCTACGCTGAAAAAACGGGATTTATTAAAAAAAAACAGGTGCACGCTTTTGCCCGAATAACATGTTGATTCCATTATGTTCTCTACGAAAAGGTCTCTAGGGACAACGTCACGCTTTATAGTATTATCAAAACGAGGTAATAAAAAAATCCATTCCACTGAGAGTGAATCAAATCCCGAACCGTCGCCTTTACATAGTCAAACGCTCTACGGCTGCGTCACAACGGCCTCAATATATTTTATACAGCTGAATAATATTACATTTTGACAAAAGAAAACTGTTTCCCACTCTCCTTCCTTTTCATTTCATATTAGCCACCGCTTGTTCCCACTAAGTGACCGGACCACGTATATAAAACAAAGGGATTACTTATCTATCCCGAGATACACGACGGTTACGGGATTTACGATACGCCTACGACCCCGTAACTCTGGCCGTGCTTGGCTATCGGTATCTATTAAATATATTGTGGAGCGTTTTTACGTATTTTTTACGTCATATTTTGTATGTAATTAATTTAATTATTTTTGTAGTATTTCGTCGTATATAACATAACGATAATATAGAGCCTGTAATGTGGCTGTTGATGCGACGGTTTTCGGGTCAGTTCGATTCCCAAAAGAGGTAAGCACAGAATATGGAATTGAGTTCAACCACTCAATATGCAATGAGAAATATAATACAAAATAAAAACTTACTACGCTATACTTTTTTTTTAGGTTTACTCTACCATTCATTTATTTACGTAGATGAGTAAAAATTTTTTGTTATGTTTTTATGTTAATTGTTATATATACAACGTATGTGAAAAAGTTTTAAATATTCGTGGGAAATATTCGGGAGGGCTGTATAAAGTCCCAGTAGGAGTCATTTTTAGCTTTCATTTCGATGACTGACAAGAGTCCTTTCAGAAGTCAAGCAGAGTCCTTTCAGAAAAAATTCTTAAAAGTCATATTTGTATCATAACACTCAGAATTTATTCTTTTATACAGATAAAAATATTTACTTTAAAATCGGTATAAATTTTTCACGAGAATATAGCCAGTACTAGCTACCTCTACAGCAAGTATTGGATATATTAGACATCCCCTAGAGACGGTCCCAGTCTGCTGCCTGCACTGCCACTACAGCAAATAGCGTAAGTGTATATTTGAACGAAAAATGCTAAAGTTATTTTGAGTTTCCAAAAGATTCCAAATAATTTGGAAAATAAAAGGACGTGGTAATATGTTACTGGCACTGGCATTCCGATCTCCACACTCCACTAGAATTCGAATTGCGTGTTGAGTGATGGAACTAAACGCCCGGCTTTACCTCCTTACCAACGAAGAAATAAAAATATTAAATATATAATTCCCCCGATTGGAAGTCAAACTCACATACGATACTACGTGCTACGATAGCATTACTTACTTATTAACTTTATGGCACAATGATCATTTCTACAAATATTTCTTCTATCTTTCTAAAATAATCTCATCCTCTCAACATAAATCCTACAATATTAGCAATATCTATCAAATCACAACATAAAATTACCTTTGCTACATATTCCATGAGCTAGTTGCTACTCGACTTTCATATAATTTTACAATATTGATTCTTATTTCTAACATTTTAAAGTATATTTTAGAGTACGTCCGAAGCTATCCGTCTTCGACATGAGCAAAATTGGTTTCCCATATAAAATCACTTTCTATACATCAAGGAATAAATTCATCATAGGTACGTTTTATATCTATTTATAATGCTAATACTCCATATGTTTTTAAATATTTTGTTTCCTTCGGTACATTGCTTAGTCAGTGAGAGGGTGAGACACTCCGTTCCCCACTTTCCGCCGAATTATGGTGGCATTGCGTGCTGAGTGGCGGAACTCAACGCCGCGCTTTGCCTAGACACCAGAGCAAAGAAATGAAAATAAATATTTCACTTCCTCGAGTGGGGATCGAACCCACAACCAGCTGATTTTACAGTCACAAAAAAATACAATTTTATTTAAATTTACTTATTAATTTTTATACTATGTTCGTGGCGCAGCGGAAATGTACCTGATTGTAAATACGATTTTGGGTTCGATTCCCAATCAGGAGAATGAAATATTTGTACTCCTCGTTGATATGAAGACAAAGCGCAGAGTTAAGTTTAGCCACCCAACACACTATGTCACGATTTGGCGGTAAGTGAAGAACAGAATATCTTATCTCTAGGTTCCCTCTGGGTGATACAGCTTAAAATGTAAAAAAGCCGATTTAATTCATATCCAAAAAACACATACCAAATCAAGGCAAATTCAATACTTGCCAAAGCAACCTAGTTGCATTATATACTATTTATATATAAAGATTTGACAATAAACCTATAGAGAAACCCGTGTTCGTTTATAGCACAACTTTTTATTGTGCCGTTTAAGAGACCCTATAAACTTGCGCCTCGTAAATCTGGCTTTGGAGACTGATGGTCGTGGATGTAATGGCCTAAATCTTTTAGCTATTACTCGAAATTACTATACGTAATTGGAAATACACTATTAAAATGTATACAGTTTTAAAGAGGACTCTTAATGAGTTTTCGAACGTAGTACTGTCGTGTTTTTAGTGAGATGATGTGCTGCAGCGCCATGACGGTCTTGTTCTAATATTAATATAATATAATATTAGAACAAGACCGTAATATATTGTGCTAATATCATAAATCTTATAAAAAATTATAGAGATATATTACAAATCTTTGAAATTTACACAATATCACAGCCATGTGATAGTAAGCGCGACGGTTGTGGGTTTGAAGTTCATTCAAGGAATTTAATTATTCTTATATTCTGGCTCTTGTAACAAAAGCGCGACGTTTAATTCCGCTACTCAACATGCAAAATTCCCGAAATTGGGGGAAAGTAAGAAACAAAGTGTTTTAACATTAGGTTCCCTCTACCTTCCCGGCTATATATGTGAAATACAGCTTAATTAATAAAAAAATGTTTTACAACATCTTTAAGCAAATGAAACGTTATTAATCTATTTCCGAACAGGCTTATCTCAAATTAAACGCAAATACACACAAACACATTAAAAAAAACACTAAATTCAATATAAAACTACAATGCAATACATCGCTTCGAATACGATACTACCGTGCCATTTTTCGCTATTCACACCCTTATATATAGGGGTATATTATGACAAGTTGAAAGCTTTCATATCGAGACGACAGTACCCTAACCCTCAGACCACAATACAGTCATTGTGCCTTACACTGGCCTCTTTACTTGAGGAGTCCTGTAAGATCTTAGAAGGAAAGTTTAGCTAATTTTAAATAGGATGTACGATTTTTTGTACTATCCTTTTTTATAATAAGTTAAGCTTCTTTTATGTGTATATTATTGAGTTATTGAGACTATTGTAATCAGGGTGATTGTGGGTTCGATCCTTTCTTCGCTTTAGTAATATAAAGTGCGGGTTTGAATCCCGCCACTTATCACGCAATGTCTCGAATTCGAGCGGAAAGCGGAAACAGAATGTGAGAATCATCAGAATGTTATTAGATTAGGTTCTTTCTCTTATTCTGTTTTTTTTAATTATAACTGTAAATTTTAGCATTAAGTGAAAAAAAAAATGAAAATATTGTAATAAATATATTTTTTTTAAACGATTAACTAAATATCGTAATAGGTACATAAATATATATTTTTCATATATTTTGCAAAATATATAAAAGAATACGAACTCTATAGTTACTCTCCTTGTGCAAAGTCAGTATGATCGTTAAAAACATCCTAACCAGAGTGTATGTCAGTGGATAAGACGGCAACTGCGGTCAAGACGCGCCCCTCCAACCAACCATCTTACGTAGACCGCACTCTAACAACAAACCCTTTTTACTTCCCACAAAAACAACACACGATGAGAACAAGAAGGGCTCATGGTATATTGGACGGCGTTTCAGACATGACCACTTCAGCCTTATTTGATGCTCAAGTCTCTGAGATCCTTCAAGGGGCTTAAATTACCAGGAATCTTTGCATAGCACTTACGCTGCCAATTAGAAATGGACCCCGATTTCCACTAATTTGGTTGGGAGAAGAGCTCTCGCCAATTGGCCGGTAGTAACGGATTACAGTCAATAAATAAGTAGTCTTACAGTTTTGGTGCTTCGTCTGAGCCGATTTTGGTGGAGTTTTGGTTAATTAAGTAATTTTGAAGACGAAATGATGAATATTTATTTCACTCGGTATAATGTGCTGTAAAATTATATACAATTGTCTGGGGGAAGAGTTGCACTAAAAACAACTGATCATTAAGCAATATTTCAAATTTACACAGAAAAAAATCTTATTTCTTACTAAAAAATTTAATTTAAAATATATTATATAGAAGAAATCCTGTAATTAACAATTTCCATCGTCGTTTAACGTTTAAAATATATTTTTCTTAAGCTAAAGGAAGATAAAATAGGAAACGCCGGCCACGCCACCCGTAATTACTACATAACCGGTTGAACTTCTTAATTAATACCTACACGAGGAGTCGCTGGAGCATGAATAGGTAAAATGCAAATTAATCGAAGCGAAGCGAAGCTAAGCGAAACTCGTAGATGATAAACATGTATAGTACAACATATATGTGGTTAAAGCTATGTTGGATACGTCGAAATACGAATGGTAGGTGTAGATTCAATTTTCGATCGCACTCATTTTCATAATTATTTATTTTTGTTTGATTATCTTTTTTCATACATATAATTTATATTTACATTAGCTTCTTTGTTTGTTTGCAGCGTTAAGAGCCGCAATTTCACTCGTAATGTCTCTTAAATAAATCAAAGTAGAGAACAATATTATATTTTTGCTAGTAAAACAATCTTTTAATCTGAGGCCATTGCTACATAGTCTGTAAACGCAAGGGTCGTGGGTTCAATCTTCGCTCGGAGGATTAATTATATTGTATTTACATTACCTCGTTAAGATAAAAAAAACACAACGTTGTTTTGCACTACTAACTTGTTTGCAATGCTTCGAAAAAAAGCTTCACGCTGTATCCCACACACAGCAGGTAGGCAGAGGGAACTTAGTGTTAAGACACTCCATCTCTCACTTTTCGCCGAGTTCTGAAGGTATGGCGTGTTGAGTGGCGGACCGCTACGAACGGCGGACTAAACACCGCGCTTTGCCTGGAAAAAAAATTGCAAAGTGGGGAACGTAGTGCCTTAAGATATTATATATATATATATTGGGAAAAGGCGTTAAGCTACTTTTTTTTATAAAATAAGGCAATTTCTAAAAAAGCCATCCTTAAGTTAGTAACGAAAAAAATCCAACATATCCATATATATAAATACTTTTAATGGATATTTTCCCCTTAGCAAACTAAATACCACGCCCTTTCTATGTACTGTTAGCCGACGGTGCTTAATGTCTTCCGAGATCGGGACTTAGTGGTGGGATGCAGTGAATTAAGATCACATTTTTTTACGGTCACAAAATAATAAAGTATTGTGAAAATACGATATGTTTGTCGAGGTTTTGGATGGTTGTGGGTTCGATTTCCATTCAGTATAATGGTTATATTGAATGTTAATATCATTTTCTTGATCTAATGGATGACCAAAATTGAGTAGTGTGCCAGAATATGGGTAATTTTGATAGTAGTGTGTGACTGTTTGCCCGATTTTGTATGAGATGTGTTGCGGAACTCAACGCCGCGCTTTGTCTTGTTATTTTATCACCAAACTAACACAAATATATTTTTATGTCACATCTAAATAATATTCTCAAATCCCTTTGGACACAGTAGTTCCACGAAAAAAAGAAATATAAAATTTGTGTTTGACTCTGAAAACAACTACTGAAATTCCATATAAAAAGATAAAGGACTTTTATAGAGCAAAAGTAATATTCACAAAAGTAGCGAGCTCTTAGCTCATCATGTTTTATAAAAATTAGGCCACTTTGTCAACTAAAAAGGCAAAGCCTTCAAAATATTAACATTTTTGCCTAGAACAGTCTCGTCCTTTGGTCTTTTACCTAAATTACTTGATTCAAAGCGAAAATCCACCGTCAATAGTAGAGTTAGCTACATTCATTATCCTTCTGTTTTTGTTTTTCATTCGTCTTTTCGACTAGATCTCATTAACTTTGAATACGTGTACAATATAACAATATACATACAAATAAGTATACATGGATTTAGCAAACAAAGAAGTCGTTATTTTCTTTATTTTTATAGTCTTATCGAATGTTATCGAAATTCGAGTCTGGAATTAACTTCATCAACTGAGGCAGTAGCGCAGTTTTATCTAACTATAAATGCGGCGGTTGTGAGTTCGATTCCAAATCGGGGTAATCGATTATTTTCATTTCCGTTTCAGTTGTTTCAAAAATCGGACGGTACTTATCAACTGCAATGTTTGATTCTATGATAATTTTAATTAAAAGTTATATTTTAAAGAAAAGTATTATAATAATATTTGTAATTAAATTCTGACAATGTTTTACAATTACGAAACATTTAAAGTTAACAAGCTACTATACAAGTCATTTTATAATAACACCATTTATAAATATTATACTAAATTGTGAATTCAAAAGAATATTTCCTAGAGAAACATGAATAGCAGTTGTAAGTAAAGGAACAGGCGTTAACGAACGCAAAGCTTTGCTGCGAAAGCACAAATACACATTTTTTCTCAAAGAAATATTCAAGAAACGTGTTAATTAAACAACTCCAAGCGTGAAATGCTAATAAATATGGCTAGTTGTTTGTATTGCAAAATGGTAATGATGTCTTTATGGTGCAATTATTAATGCAAACGATGGTTATAGGTTCAATCTTCAAGTGGGAAAGCGGCAGGTAGAAAATTAATCATTTTCATTTCCATGCTGTGGTAGGCAAAGCGCGGCGTTGTATTACGCCTCTTAATACATAGTGAACACAGGAACTTCACTAGGTTTTCTTTGCTTATTCTGCTACATGGTATAGAGTGTGAATTGTCTCGATTCAACTAATTCACCAACCAGTACGTAATGGAATTTCTAATCAATAATATATTAAATTATAAAATAACAATAATACGCTTTTAATTACAACTAAAAGTAAAAATCAAATAACGTGATTCTTTTACTAGTAAGCACTGTAAAGTTCCTCTATTCAGGCCCTGAATCCATCATCGGACCAGCTGGATAAAACCAAATTAATGTAAAACTACCAAGTTTCAAGGTTGGTACTGATCTCTTGGTTCTCTGCATCTGCCAAAAAAAGATGCGTAGAGTAAAAATTATATTTAAACAAAATAAATCAAATCCCATTCCCCTCACATCTATTGTTATCGTATCGCCTCAAGAAGTTTCACAAAACAAGATTTTTTAGGCAAATTGGCAGAAAAACAGCCATTGGATATAACATAATGTCCCTATATACCGAAGTTTGACAAGAAACGTGCGCTATGGGATAATATCTGCGAATTTTTGCCCTGGAGTAGGGAAATTTTAATGCTTTATTATTATTATTTTGTTTTGATTTCCATATAAAAAATAAATATAATCTTGCTGTTATCTCTACAGATCTCCGAATTTTTTATTAGAAAAGAAATATCTAAAATGGAAACTTGTGGGTTAGTTATCTGAAATGGATACCGAAGTAAAAGAATAATGTTGTTAGAAAACGTTGTTAAAATGTTGTTATAAATATTTCCGCGATTTGCTATAAGCGTAACATTCTTTCCACAAAAAATCCGTTCTGATGTGAAACGTTAATTGTTCTTTATGTTTTCTATTTTCTACACTACAATTTGAACACATTTCGTGTTGAGTGACGGAACTCAACGCTGTTTTTAATCATTCCAGAGCGGGAAAATGAAAGAACTATTTTAATTTCTGTGAGAGAAATTGAACCTATAGCTGTCTGGTATTTATCATGTTATATGTACATAAATATTAATAAAATTATGTTTTCTATTACAGGTAATACATTATATAAGCAAATTTATCACCTCATCTCCTTATGGGTAAGTTTTCTTGATTGATTTGACTATCGGTATTAGAATATGAAATGGATTTTTATCTACCATATTTTGAACCTTAACTTGCACGTATAGAAAGAAATGTAAAATAAGCAATCATTTTTGTTTGTATGATTTTTAACAAAAAATCACATCTTGAATTTTAAACATTGAGGCCCTAAAAAATGAGTAAACACAATATAATACATGTCAAAGAAAAATAAAATGAACAATTCTCGTCATAAACACAAAAAAATTCCCATTCTTAGAATATACTTAAACAAAACACGTTCAAAATTTTGTCAAACAGATAAAAACGTCCCATAAACCTATCTCCCCCATGTTCGGTAAAAACCTGGTTTTGGCAACCATGGTTTTATTTTATGGTACAATTCCAATCATTTTTCCTCTTTCGTTATCACCTTTCCACGCCGGTTCCTTTGGAGATAAAGCCGCGTCCTTAGTGAGCAATTTGTGTTTACGTCCCCTTCCTATTATGTGTTGTTACTTTGATTTATCGACGGTTATGATAAATTATTTTTATATGTAGAGGCCGGTCGTGGCGCAGCGGCACAAAGTGTGACTGTAAAACCGACTAGTTGTGGGTTCGATCCCCACTCGCGGAAATGAAATATTTACTTAAATTTATATTTCTATTTCTTCGCTCTGGTGTCGGGGCAAAGCGCGGCGTTGAGTTCTGCCACTTAACACGCAATACCTCCAGAATTCGGCAGAAAGTGGGGAACGGAGTGTCTTTCACTAAGTTCCCTCTGTCTACCCTGCTGTGTGCGGGATACAGCGTGAAGCTGATTTATTTATTTATTTTTATATGTTACTATTATATAATATGTGTTTAAACCTATAATATTAGATTTCGATATAATTTTCTACATAAGATACAGAAAATTGAATTTATTTTTAATTTGCGGAACAGGTTGTTGCTTAGTGATTCTGCTCATCAGAGAATTTTAAACTAAATTCCTAGAATTCAAAATTGACGATTTTTTCTAATATGTACTCGTATTATATTAAAATATATTTTAATCTCTACTAAGTCTGAGTGTTTAACCGCAATAGTTGTAAGTTCTCATCCCGGGAAATGAATTATATTGATTTCTAATCTTTAAAAAATAATCTTCAAAACATTACAATAAGTTCGACAAAAAATGAAAAATAAAGTAAAAACATCAACAAAAAATTTCCTTTTTTTCATCAGGCAACACTCCACGTGGTAGAAGCAAAAAAAATTAATTAAGCTTAGTAATATTAGTACGGCAATATTACGAGCGCTTCTACAATTATTGCCTATTACAACTACAATTAACCCAAAAATGGGTAATTACAAATCGAGGGTGCAGCCCGCCTTTACAGGAATAAATTTGCATTTTGACGGCCACAGTGAATGTATTTTTTTAATTGAACTTTTAGTTATTTATATGCCAGTCGTGGCGCAGCGGCACTAAATGTGACTGTAAAACCGACTGGTTGTGGGTTCGATCCCCACTCGAGGAGATGAAATATTTACTTAAATTTATATTTCCATTTCTTCGCTCTGGTATCGAGGTAAAGCGCGGCGTTGAGTTCTGCCACACAATGCCTCCAGAATCCGGCAGAAAGTGGGGAAAGGACTGTCTTAACACTAAGTTCCCTCTGCCTACGCTGCTGTGTGCGGGATACAGCGTGAAGCTAATTTAATTTTTAATTTTAATTTTTTATTTATATGCTTTTGCTTCTTGGTTTTATTTCATATTTACTGTACGTATGGATACTTGTATATTATTTCTCGTTATATGATTCACCACTTATGCTGTATCCCGCTGTAGCAGGATAGGCAGAGGCAACTTAGTACTAAGACACTCCATTCTCTATTTTACGCCCTATTATAGAAACAGTTAAGACAAGTCGTGGCGCAGGAGCACAAGGGTGTTGCTGTAAACGCGACAGGTATTGTGTTCGATTACCACTCGAGAAAGTTCTGGTGTCGAGGTAAAGCGCTGTGTTGAGTTGCGTCACTCAACACGCAATGCCTCTACAATTCAGCGGAAAGTGAGGTGCGAAGTGTCTTAATAGTAGGCTCCTTATGCCTACACTGCTACATGCGGGATACAGCGTGAAGCTGAAAAAAAAACAAAATACAAACAACGCGTGTTACATTCACCACCTGTGCCTTTGAACCAAAACATCATAGGTAAACAACAAACAAACAATTCCAACACTAACTATCATAAGGTATACGAATAGTATAGTATATCAAAAGTTCTCCATACAATGTTTCTTCCCTATATCTTTATCTAAAGTTTCCCCGAGCGTCTGCGCCATTAAACCCGCCTGGCGATAATAGCCGATTTTACCACTTGGTTGATTTTCTAATGAATGTTGATAAAAATGCGGTATAATGTACCGTTCTCGTGGATGAAATTGAAAGATATTACTCTAAAAGTCTTAAGATAAATACTGAACTATTATTTTGCTGGTAAAAATGATTGAGAGAGATATATGTAACTATGACAACCATAAGATAGCTATTTAGCTAGAATCTTGGTGCTAGTAAAAATATGAATGTTGTTTAAAACGCTGTTTTCCTTTTTATTGTGTATAAATTCAATAAAAAAAATGAAATCAGCTTCACGCTGTATCCCGCACACAGCAGGGTAGGCAGAGGAAACCTAGTGTTAAGACACGCCGTTCCCCACTTTAGCATAGAGGCATAGCGTGCTGAGTGGCGGAACTCAACGCCGCGCTTTGTCTCGACACCAGAGCGAAGAAAAATAAATTTAATGATATTATTATAATTTGTTTAGATTTGCTATACTGTCATAATTTAAATTGACTATGACAAAAAAATAACGAAACTGAATAGCCATACATAATATACTAATGATAATCACATAAAAATCTTGAATGCAAATTGAACCCACTACTTACTAATAGCTACTCACAACCGACGAATCAAAACTTACATCAATTTCCATACAATTTTCTTACATGAATAAATTAATACAGACAGACAGTCATCCATATTGTATAAATGCAAATGAAATATTTTACTAGCCATTCCAGTACTCGAGTAATTAGTGAATATTGCGCAACTTCAACACAGGATAGTCGTATTTTCTTCATCGAGCGGCAACTTTTGGCTTTTGCTTTGTCACAGCTGCACTTAATTGGTAATTTGGTCGAGACATTAACAATAATAACAATTGAATAATATTTATATACGTATGTATTATTTATACTGATTCACGCTGTATCCCGCAAAATACAGGGTAGACAGAGTTAGTGTAAAACACTCCGTTCCCCCCCTTTTCTTTCCGCCCAAATTCTCGAGGAGGGCTTAAAGTGACGATACTAGACGCCGTCTTTTGTCTTGTTATCAGAGTGGGAAAATTAAAATATTTCATTCCCTCAGAAGAATCTAACAAGAGAATCGAACCCACTATCTTCAACCAAAGATCTTACGTTTTGAATACAGAACAATATGACATATATTACTTAGACCATCATAATATTATATTAAATATACAAAAAATCACAAACTTAAAGTTTCTTCCAATAAATCATACTAGTTGAACAGATTAGTTAGATATTCAAGCTTCAAAATATAAGTTAACTAAGAATATTTAAATTCAAATGTTAACCTTTGTCCATACAAAGTTATTGCTATTCACATTAAACTATACAAATATGAAAGCTAAATTGAAATCTGACATCCAACGCTAGTAGCCACATCCATATCCGGTACAGCCCAGTGCACCGTTTCCGGAAGACAATGGCCCTCCCGTTTCCGATCAACGATTTCCACCCATTTTGCTACCCTAAAATCGATGTGAGGTAATAATTTTTGGGATTTAATTTTAACAGTGTATATGTATGTATATGTTTTATACAATAAAATAAATAAATATATCAGCTTCACGCTGTATCCCGCATACAGCAGGGGAGGCAGAGGGAACCTATTGTTAAGACACTCCGTTCCCCACTTTCTGCCGAATTCTGGAGGCGTTGCGTGTTGAGTGGCAGAACTCAATGCTGCGCTTGTCCCCGACACCAGAGCGAAGTAATGAAATATAAATTTAAATAAATATTTCATCTCCTCGAGTGGGGATCGAACCCACAACCAATCGGTTTAACAGTCACACTTTGTGCCCCTGCGCCACGATTGGCCTCAATGGTGTTATACAATAATATTTAATTTTACTTATTAATTATATTTATTGTATACCTTATAAGTATTTATTTATTTATCTTCACGCTTTATCACAACGTGTGTTCCACGGCGAAACTCAACGCCGCGCTTTATCTTGTCAGGGCGATGAAATGAAAAAAAAACCGCAGACCAATCTTTTAAACCAAATTTAAAATATATATTATTACAAATACTAATAAAACTTAAAATCCTTTAAAAGTTACATTTAAAAAAGGTAGAATGTTAAGTGACTCTTAGAACGTGGTTAAAAGATCTCCCAGCTATTTCAGCTCGAGAGCATTTAAAGGACTCGATCACTTAATTTAAAATGCGAAGAACGATAAGCATCCTCTATAATAGCTGATAAAGCGTAAGCCAAGAATATCTTGAGATTGATGTCTTAAGATTTTTTATAGCATAAATATAATAAAGTTTATGTTGTACAGTGGATTCAAATTAAAAACGTTGAGTTGTTATTTAAGGTAAATATTGGATAAAATACTTTAAATACAATGTCAAGGAGTAATTTATGTCATTTTACACAATTATATTTTTTTATACAAAATTAAATATTAGAGCAGTTTTATTTTCCTTTCCAAGTGTGTAAATACGATTTAAAAAAATAAAAATTTAAATTAAATTGTAAAAATTGAATGAAAACAATAAATATGACTTTGAAGGACCCGCTGTTTGAAGGGGGCATTTTTAAAAACTACTGAATTGATTTTGATAAAACTTAGACTTGGACTGTTTCCTATGTTGAAATATACCTTATTTAAATCATGATACGACTTTTACTGGCCGAAAAAAATAGGTGAACACACATACACAAATATTATCACAACAGATTTATTGAAAAAACAGAAAATCTTAGAGTCACATCACTAAAAATACACTCCACAAAATACGAAAAGAATGGTAAGCTAAATTCATGTTAAACAAACAAAAATATGTCGTCGCCAGATTTGTATTTTCTAAAACTTCACAATACGTACATACATACATACATACAAATATTTCCATAACAAAAGTACCAACCAGTCTTCAATGTTTTTCCTATGAAAATGCTAACTTACGTAAACTACGAAAAGTTGTGCTTGCTTTGCATCAGACGAGGCCGAAATTTATGCGCATATCGAAACACGACTGGAACTCGCCAGGCGTGTTGGGGCATCTATACGGATTTATGAGGCTCTAACGTTCAGATCAGATCATTTTCAGCTATTCTCCCAGTTTTGTAGAGATTTGTGCTTGGATATAGTCACTTGTTGGTTGAACTTCTTATTTTTCATGAAAAATATAATAAAATGTGTAAAGTCAATTTTAATTTACGTGTTAACAGCATGTAGTGGGACGTTAAGAATATTTCTGTTTAGAATCTATTAGAATCTATATATATCATTATTATTATACTATCAACCTCCTCGTAGCGTCACCCGTTCAAATTACACGATTATTTATTTACTTATCTGATAATCAGAAAGACAATGCGCAGCGTTGAGCTCCGCCACTCTATACGCAATGCCTTGAAAACGGTGATGAAAATGAGCTATGGAGTGTCTTAATATTAGGCAATCCGTACTCCAATTTCTCTTTTTTTTCTTTCTACATTGTAGTATGCGATAAAAAGGGTAAAGCTTAATAAATCCAAGTCTAACTCATAACTAGCTTGAACAAATACTTTTTAATTGAAGTTATTAGCCCGTTTTGCCCAAATTAAACCAATTATAAGTAACGTGGGCAATAAATAAAGGAAACTCCTTACGCAAGGGGTCACCTCCCACATTATTAATTTAGGAAAACATTCCAAAATCCACATGTGACCTAGAATTGTCACTATCTGGCCTACTTCGAAAAGCGCAATGGCCCCTACGTAAGCTTATTTTAAGTTGCGCCTCATATACACTTGCTATACTAAAGTGTATCATAAATGTAACAAAATAAAGTTCTTTTTTGTGTGTATTTGGGAATTTAATTTACGAATTTATCTTAGAAATGATTATGTGAGTGTAAATTTGATGGACTACGCGAGTAAATGACTTTTGTCGAAACAAGTTACGTTGACTGCTTTATTGCTTTGAGATATATCACACGATGTATATTTGTTTACACCTAAAATGTCTTTTGGGTTAGTTTTATAATTGCTTAACTTAAAAAAAAAACTAGGATGACTTCGTGCTCCACTTGATATTTATCGACGGTTGAACGTATGTACGTGTAGGTTCAAACTTTACTATTTATACTTAATATTATAAAACTGAAGAGTTTGTTTTAATCTCAGGAGCCAGGATAATTATTTTTGTATTTTTTTATATAGTTTCACACTATACCCCACATACCTGGGAACCTAGTGCTAAGATTCTCCATTTCCATTGGAAAACTTCCGTTTCCCTTTTCCCACCGAATTCTGAAGGCATTACGTGTTGAGAAGCGGAGCTCAAATTCACCAGAGCGATGAAATTAAAACCAAGCTTATTTCAATACATTTTAACTCCAATACAACTTAATATCATATTATACAAATAATATTCAAAGGAAGTAACATAAATCAGTATGTATTTTCCGTTATAGATGATATTAGCGCGGAAAGCGACGTGACTAACAATCTCATTAGACGGAAGCGAATGCCGCGAGTTCGTCGTTCTGCGGAGATGGCGACTAAGAACTTCGAGTGTCATAGAATAAGTTATTCTAGCTTGGATACGACATTGATATTTCAGCTACAGATATCAGTTGTTTAAAAATAATAGAGTTGCTTATTTATAAAGAAAATAAAGTTAAAGAGAGATATTTGCTTGTAGTGTAAAATAAAAAAAAAAAACTTAAAGTGACGCTTTTCTATACAAATGCTATTAATTCTCGGAGATATAAATTATATGAACGAATTTTGTATGATACCATAGGAATTTAGTTGTGTGGTATTTGAATAGTACCGGGCTCTATCATCAGACCAACTCATTGATACTATATTTATTATTCTATTGTCGCCTAAGTTACATATAATTATTATTAAAAGTGAATCTAATTCTTTTCTTATATTTTTTTTTTATTAAACAAAACACATCAGGGAAATTGGTGGTTAAATTTTATTACATATGTAGTTACAAATCGTCAAACTAATATAAGCGTGTTAATGACGAGTTTATATTAAGTTAATAAAATTTTGTCAGAATTTTATTCTGATTAATAGTAATATTGCATTATAATGATATTCTAATTTAAGACAATGAAGTTATTATCAAATCTCTCAGTTTCACATCTCATGTAGTAAAGCAGAGAGAACCTAGTGCCAAGACACTACTTTCTCCAGTACCCGCCTAAATTCTGAGCATTGCGTATTGAGTCCTGTAACTCAACGACGCCTAATTATCATTTATTTCGTTTATAACCATTTTGAGTGAAATGGACAGATTATTGGTGAAAAAAAACTAAGTTCTTTTAAACGTTCTTTCAATCATTTCCGAAATGTATTTTCTTTAAATATTATTTTAATATCTTACAAAAAAATATTATACATAAATACATAAAAAAGCAATATTTATAATAATAGTTAATATATTCCTAATGCATACATACACAGTATATCCATAGATTAATCTTCGTAACTCCAACATCCGCATGAGCGCATCTTAACTTAAATTGTTGCAATTCCAGATCTGAACTTGAGCTGAGCTTGAGCTTAGATCTATGTAGTTGAGAATCTATTCTCTACCGCAGGATTACGTCAAGTTGTTCTGAAATCGTGTTATTAACTTGAAATTCAATGTGTCGTTGAAGTAAGTGTACTTATACTGTTTGTTTCCTCTTAATCTAAATGAAGATTAATTTTAAATTTATCTTCGTCATCTCTATCTCTCTCTATTTCATTATAAATATATTATTAATTTAGGCTAGGCCACTCATGGCGCAAGGGCACAAAATGTGACTGTAAATCGACTGGTTGTGGGTTCAATCTCCACTCGAGGAAATGAAATATTTATTTAAATTTATATTTCCATTTCTTCGCTCTGGTGTCGAGGCAAAGCGCGGCGTTGAATTCTGCCACTCACGCAATGCCTCCAGAATTCGGCAGAAAGTGGGTAACGGAGTGTCTTAACACTAGGTTCTCTCTACCTATCCTGCAGTGTGCGGGATACAGCGTGAACCGGATTTTGGCTCTGAAGTCTCCGTGTCGCAGCAGCATAGTCTCTGACTGTGAACGCGACGACTGCGAATCGTACTTCCACCCGGGGATTGAATAAATTTCATTTACTCGCTCTGGTAATAAGACAAATGACGGCGTTGCGGTCCGCGCACTCAACGCGTAATGTCTTCCTTCTAATAATAATAATATTTTTCTTTGCCTCTCCGCGTTCTTATATATTATGTAAGCAGTTATTAATTAAAAAAAAATATTATACAGGTGTTCCACAACAAACAAAACAAAAAGCTTTGTAAATATAACAGTTAAAACAAAAATAATCAATCGTTAAAATTAATTTCCTAAGCAACGAAGTAAATCTTACAAAAAAACAAAAAGAAAAGTGAATAACAAACGGGAACTAGGACAGTAAAAGGAAATAAATAACTGAAAGAACGAACGAATGCTAGGAAAAAAATCGTCTCAATAAGTGAATGTGCGCGTTTAGTCTCGTTTAATGAGAACCTTCCAGAATTAGACGTCGTCAGCCCGTCATAAATTGTCGCAGTTTCCAACACCCCCGGACCCCGATTTTGGATTGGTTTTGCGCACTACTGTATTCTCTGACGTTTTATTTCTTATTATATTAAAAAACGTTAGTCTCATCTTTTTTCACATTTTTGCTTATATTAAAAAATTCTATATTTTGTTATTATATTTATGAGCACAGAGAAAAAGTTATAATATAAATATAACGGTATAAATTCCTAGTAATTTAATTTTCCAACTGAATATTGTTATTGGTAGGCTTTTAAAGCACTAATATCCTCTCCCACATTCATAGTATTATATTAACATTATTTTATTATCGTAGCTAAAACACAACCTATAGAACATATAGACTGTAAGCAATATTGACAATTAATCCTACAATAATATAGCTTATTCATCACAATAACGCACAACTAAAAAAAAATATTATTTTGAATTGAATAATAAAACAATAAGTTTAAGCGGATGAAGCCGCATTTAAATCGATAGTTTAATATCAATTATACTTACAATATATGCTTACAACATTTATTTTGAAGAAGATTTAACTATAAATATTATATAAACACTTTTAACAAACAAAAACATAAACGCCATACCGTACTTCAGTGCGCATAGACCACGAGGGTCCAGTGAAAACTCTAAAACTTCCAATGAGGTATAAGGATTCAGTCCGATCTCTTTGATTGCAAAATCTTGGATTTCTCAGCTTCCCTTTTACTATCTTTACAGATCAATTGCTTTATTTATTCCTTATTCCTTAGATACGACTTTTGTTCAAATAAATGATGAATAGATGGATATTTTTGGACAATATGTACCTACTATATTATAGATATGTATTTGGGCGTTCAAATTTTTATACATTTTCTGAAATATTTCTCTTTCCCTTATGTACAATAACAAAATAAATATATAAAGTTTATATTATTTTATTTTTATTTCTTGTTAAAGTGAGCATTTTTGTTTTGAATATGTATAACTAAAACCTTTTTTATCATATCTACAAATAACAATATTAAAAATAACTCAAATTACCATTACTCAACGGGAATATAATACTACTATAAGTAACCAAAGAAACGTCAGAAAAGATAGATTATCTTGATATTAAGTATAACAATTATATTGTCTTTGATCGATTTGATTGATTATAAATATTAACAGTTAACTCTAAATATGATACTGGTAAGGCTATTTGAGCTCAAATGATATATGTTTATATTTATGTGTAATTTAACTTAATGCCTGATGCCGTCGTGACTCAGTGGCACTGCATTTGACTGTGAACGGGACGGTTGTGAATTCGATTACCCCTCGGGGGGACTAACTATTTTACATTATTAATATTTCTCCGCAATGATAAACAAAACGCATTTGAGTTCCGCCAAAGTAAAAAACGGAGAGTTACAGTAGATTGACGCCACTATACAGTAGAAAGCTGTTTTCCTTTTAATTCCAGAAAAACAATACAAATGCTCCAATTCTGATTATATGAATTTTGATACATCAGATTCAACTTAAAACATCTGATTTAATTAAATGATTATTAGCCATTGAGCCATTACGCCTTTTTAAAGGTATTTTAAAAAAAATGTAGAGATTTAGCTTAAATATTTACAATCAACTTAAAAATATATTATTATATTCAAAAGGACAACATACGTATACATTTTGTAATACTTACTTTGCCACAATATTTAATTAAACCAACAATAAGTAATTTCCATAATAAATCATTTTGAAATGAATATTCATCAAAGCTGTTCATCTGAGGATCTAAACGTCTTTTATTTGTGGACGCTGAGTGCTCTTATTATTTTCTTCGGATATCTTAGCCATTTGTTTGTATTTGTGAATAAATTATGAAATAGAAACTTTTTACAACAATATAGATTACTATTTGCATTGAAAATAAAGTGACAAATTAAATAGACCGTCGTGTCGTTGCGTTGCTGTACTCTACTTATTCCCGCATATAGCCCCCTTAGTAGTAATAGTTATCAATAAAATAAATCAGATTCACGCTGTATCCCGCACGCAGCAGGCAGAGAGAACCTAGTGTTAAGACACTCCGTTCCCCACTTTTTGCCGAATTCTGGAGGCATTGCGTGTTGAGTGGCAGAACCAGAACGAAGAAATGGAAATGTAAATTTAAGTAAATATTTCATCTCCTCGAGTGGGGTTCGAACCCATAACCAGTCGATTTTACCACGACTGGCCTCATAGTAATAGTAGGGAATATAATGTTAAGACACATTGTTCTAAAGGCACCGCCCAATTTTCAGAAACTGCGTGTAGTGTGGCAAAAGTCAAATCCGCGCTTAGGTTTTTTCCCAGAACGAGAAACTATAGTAATATTTACCTGCTGAGTGGAAATCGAACCTACGACCATAAAATTTTCAGTTTTCTTTATTTTCATTTTCAATTTTATATAAGTATATTAGAAGAAAGCTCTTAATCTTTCCAAAGCAGATTTTTGTCCAAAATATACCGCTTTATTCTGTTTATCCGTGCCGAGTAATATTTGAATGTAAAACGCGTCGGAAGGCGGTAAGGCGGGAAGCGACAAAAAATGCTTATTCAAAGTGTTATTATTTTTCAAGGCACAGGGTGCTAGAGGCTCGGAGGTCTTAGTTGAAGCGATTGAGTGGAAATGGATGATAAAGTTAAAAATCTCTCTCTATATAAGATTTAGAATGTATTATTAAATATAAGTAACAAAACGTGTGACTGTAGGTTGTAAATTCGATTCCCACTCAAAGAAATGACATATTTAATCTTTGGGGCCGTTCAATTATTACGAAAGCACTGTAGGGGGCGGGGGGTCTTAGGTTTGCTTATTTTTAACGTTTTCAATGAAATATTTTTAAGAGGATTGCTTATTTTTGATGACATAGGGGAGGGGGGGGGTCAAATAATTGCAAAAAAAACTGCTTACGTAATACTTTTACGGCCCCTTTCATTTCCTCGCTCTGCCCTCAACTATTGTACGGTAATTGGTTAACGAAGTATCTCAATATGGAACAGAGTGTCATAACACTACGCCCCCAAGCTACACGGCGAGTCTGAAAAATAAACCTAAAATCGCCATCAAAACGCCACGCCTTTACCCAAAAATGCGTAGCATTAGGAGGATTGAAAGGAAGTGGGTCAGACTCGGATTTGGCTTCAGCACTTATTGTCGCTCATTTAAATATAAGCAACGGAGATGAAAGCAATAAGTGAAACCACTCGTATGATGTATTGTAGAAGCTGTGCTGGGTACCCGTAACTTAATTTTGATTTAAAAAAGGTTTTTTTTATACGACATATAGAAAATATGTTATAGCAATATGAGAATTATCTAAAGAAATTTAAAAAATATATCGTAATTTGGTGGTTTTAAACTTAAAATCATCACCAATAATTGATGAAAACATGTGAGATGTTATATAAAATGGTAACATTAATAAAACAGAAAAGAAAAAGTAATACTACTTTGTTAAAGTAGATAATTGTATATCCTGTACCAAAAGTGAATGTGTTGGAGAGAATATCCTCATCGTCATCCACATGAACAGTCTCAACCAGTCTGCTCGCAACCGTGACCAACTAAAATATCATCTGATATTTCAGCAAGCACTTCCAACCGTTACATATTTATCACTCTATCATTCTCTATATTTTTTTTATAAAATATAATAAACATAATAGGGAGCCAGGAGGCCAGTCGTGGCGCAGGGACACAAGGTGTGACTGTAAAATCGACTGATCGTGGGTTCGATCCCCCATTCGAGGAAATGAAATATACATACTTATATTTTCATTTCTTCGCTCTGGTGTCGAGGCAAAGTACAGCGTTGAGTTCCGCCACTCAGTGGAGAATGGAGTATCTTAACACTAGGTTCCCCCTGCCTACCCCGCTGTGTGAGGGATACAGCTTGAAGCTGATTTATAATAACCCAATAAATTTATAAGGGCTCATATCAAATCGCCCGATGAATTGAAACTTGTCATGCAGATGACGGTTATGAGCATTTTTAAGTTCAACTATCAAGAGGGTGAAATGAAACGTTAAAATTTGTATTTTTTTTTCTTTCTTTGCCTCATCACCTTCCAGTGATCCATAGATTATAAATGTTATACCACATATCACAGCTTTATCCATTTTCTTACTATTTAAGATGTATTAGGTATTAAGCGATAGACGGACTTTATATTACTATTCTACGATCACGTCAACGATTTAGGTTATAATTTTCTTTAAAGATATTTGTTCAGCTTAAATTTTTATGGAGGGTCCACATAAGTGTCCTAGTGTCCAAACACTCAGTTATTTGCACTTTTCTCTTATTTATCACCGTTTTTGTACAACAACGCGAAATTTAGAAAAATCACTTTCCTACAATTAAAAATCATTCACAGCCAAAACCATGTCAATCTACTAGTATAGTAACATTTACAATATAAAAAAACACTCATACTTATCTAAACCATTATCTTTAACGTCAAATGAACATAATTGCCTAAACTGAAAGTAAACAAAGATTCACTTTCGTCGGACGCGTCGTTTCATGAATAAACATAATATACCAGACGCTCTGATTTACTGCGGGTAGCTACAACCATACATTTTATGTAGAGATTTACTCTTATGTGAGTACGTTTTAAAGAGGAAATGTATGAGTTTATTTATGTATAGTATAGAATATGTTTTAAAGATATTTTTATTTGTTTTTTTTTAGATTCACGCCTTGGTTATACCTCTTCGTACTCTACTACTTCCACCTCCTCTACTCCAGGTTGACCTAGGATAGAGAAACTTAGTGTTAAAAATGAAAGAGAAACGAATAACGTTCCCCATTTTCCCCCAATTTTCGAGATATTGCGCGTTGAGTGACGAAATTCAACACTGCGCTTAACTTACCTGAACATAAAAAATATATATATTCTCCAAGTGGAAATCGAACTCACGATCATCGTGTTTACAGGCAACCAATATCCCACCGCGTCACCATGGTCTCTTATTCTAAATTTAAACAATTTTCGTTTTATAAATTTACTCCGTACCGTTCCAGCCGTAATATGTCACGGGACGCCACATCCACATAAATGATTGTACGCGACTAGAATTACTACGTTACTTCTTAAATATAACATGCGTATTTTAATTACTTTATCGCTGAGAATATTTTATTAAACATTTCTATATTATATTTTTTTTTATATTTATAACTGAGAAAAGTTTTTAAAATTTAAATTACATTTTAATGTAAAAAAATATTATTAAAGATAGTTAGTAAAGTACAAAAGAGAGTTCATGTGATTCTGGCATGGATGGCATTGTGTATTATCATAAATTTGTTTGTTTTGGTAAAAGTTTTTGTGTGGTATTGAGTACCGCCACTTACACTTATCTGGGCACACTGGGTTCAGAGAAAATAGATTCTCTCTGAACCTAGAGTTCCTGAGTAGACCCTAGTCTACCCTGCAAAATGCGGAACAGTGTAAAACTGAAAAAAAAATTTTCAACGTATAACAAAAAATCTTTATACAAACACATACACTTCTGCCATTTAACCATATTTTCCATTTTCCAACAAATATAAAAGTAATATATTCAAATATTATAAAACTCAATCAGCTAATTCTCAATTGGCATACACCGAAGTCAGATTCAATTTACATCTTATAAAATATTCATGGTATAATCCACCCTTGGATTATTTGACAGCCATAGTTTAGGCAAATTGAGAAGTTTGATGGTATCTGTATTTATTGATATGAATAAATGATATTTGTCAAATCGAACATCGATCTCTGATTGGTTCTAGAAGATCATAAAATTTATTTGTTTAGTTAAAGAGATGAATTTGGACAGTTGAGGTAGCGTTATTTCTCGTTTCAAAGTCGCCCTCATGTACACCTTGATTGCAAATCTTAAGAACTGCTCTAAGGTTCTCACCCTGCAATGCAATGGGCACACACAGTGAATTCATGGAATGCTGAAGAATTTTTTCTTCTATACTTATAATTGGACAAATTATGTGCTATTTCTTCATAAAGTTTAACTTGTACTCTATGCTATATTATGTTTCTTACTTCATATATTTTTTTATAAAACGTTAAAATATATATTAATTTCGTTAAATATGTGAACATATGAAATAAAAATTAAACACTAACAAAGTTACTTAAAAAAATATAAACATAGCGATTCAATTATAATAAACTTTGAAACCAAATTTTTGCCTCGTAAATTATAATCTCGTTACAGAACTCCGTGAAGTCAAATTAAAAGGAAGTACCGTTCGTCGTGTTGCCATGAAATTTATGAATACTTCTTTTACCTAATTGACTCTTCTGCGACTTTCTTGAAAGTTTTTCTAAGTCGCATGCAGTGATCAAGCGAAAGAGTATTTATTGTCCAACTATTTAATAAATACGTAGTGTAGAGTGATATGGGTAAATCTGAGTAATAAAAAATATATAAAGAATATGTGAAAATGTAACAAAATATGTACATAGAAACTAAGGAACCTAACTTACCTTCATAATAGAGAGAAACAAAACCTCATGATACAAACTCTGACTTACTCTGAGGAAAACAAAGCACGGCGTGAATCTCTACCATTCAACTACACAAATTTAAATTTGGATGGAAAGCAGAGAACGGAGTGTTTTGGTCACTAAGTTCAATCTGCGTACTGTATTATAAGCAAAATAAAGCGTGAAGCTGAAAATAAAATATTTCAAGTAAGTCTCAGCAGCGCCATAATTATTTATGTTTTAATGAAGAAGAAATGTATATGTACTAAAATCAATTTATAAATATTAAATTGAATTTCTGTAACTTTATATTTCCTCAAAAGAAAAACAAATTTGGCTCTATAATCGAATTTCATGGTGTGATGTTTGAGAAAATTAAAAAAATATGGCCCCTCCAAGGAGGCTGTACGTCATCGCAATTTTACTTTAATCTGTGTTATGAAGTGTTTGGATCGTGAAATATCGCGCGATGCCGAAATTCTGTAAATCAATCATTACATTACAGATGTAACAGCTTAAAAATATCACAATTCTTAATTATATGTACAAACGTCACTAGAGTTCAGCAGAAAGTGGGGAACGGAGTGTCTTAACATTAGGCTTCCCTCTGCCTACCCTGCTGTGTACCGGGATACAGTGTTAAGCAGATTTTTATATATATATATATATATATATATATATATATATATATATATATATATATATATATATTTATTATATATTCTAAAAATAGTATAATCAATAGATAAAGAATATTGTAAGTAACAGTATGCTATATATCTATATA
>DWQW01002695.1:0-25601 GCA_018249695.1 Heliconius erato demophoon
GACAGACAAAAATTTTACTGATTGCATTTTTGGCATCAGTATCGATCACTAATCACCCCCTGATAGTTATTTTGAAAATATATTTCATGTACAGAATTGACCTCTCTACAGATTTATTATAAGTATAAATATTTATATATAATAATAAAAAAGTTAAATATTTGTGATAGACATTATTTTAACTAAGTGAATTCAAATTACTTATTTTAGAAAACGTATAAAATTTTGAACGTAGCGGGACTCGAACCCGCGCCTTCTGGAAACCGACCAGGTTTCCAGGAGGAACGGGTTCGAGTCTCGCTACGTTTTAATTTATAGTGTGGAATAACACTTTAAAAATGTAAAAAATATGAATTTAAATTAACTAAGTGATTTCAAAATAATGATTTTTCTCAACAGAATCTAAAAATAAAGCAAAGGAAATAAGCTAAGCAATGAAAATATTAAATATTTAATTTCTCCGCGTGAGAATCGAACCGACAACTTGTCGTGTTTATAGTCACACGCTTGTGCCCCTGCGCCACGACTGGCCTTAATATAATCTGTTTCATAATTTAAAATGTGATCAATAACAATGTAGACATCTTAAAGACGTTCATGAGGTGTAAATTGACAACCAAATAGAATACAATCGATGGACGCGTAGATTTTGACGTGTGACATTTTTTCAAAAGCTCACCGGTGTTATATCATTTGTTATCTGTCTTTACAATGGATTTGAAAAAAGTTTTGGGACTATATCAGAATTTGTAAATCATTATAAGAAGTGATCTATATTATGAAACGAAAATATTTAAAAATTAATCGTGGCGGATGGTTGTGGGTTCAATCTCTGCAAAAATTAATTATTTTCATTTACTCGCTCTTGTGACATAACTAAGCGTGATTTTGGCACACAACAAGCAATGTCTTAAAAGTTGGCTAGAACATGGGGAACGGAGCATCTTAACACTAGATTTTTCTCTGCCTACCCTGTTGTATACAGGATACAGCGTGTAGTTAAAAAAATACATATATTAAAGTAATATTTTTATATTAATTATGTATAACGCCAAAACAATAAACAGAAGTTCCACTTTTTCAATATTTGTTAAAGCAAAAGAATGCTACTTTTTCATGAAAAATCAAAAAAAATACGTAGGTACCTACTGACAAATTCATTTTTAAACGATGCTTTTAATAAATATTTTACTTCGTCAATATTATTATTATGATCGGTATTCATATATGTCGATAGAGATATAAATTGTAAATAATGATCTATGTTAAATTGAAGTTAATCTAATCTATTTTTGATGTAATATTAAATAAATATTTGCTTGCCATAAATATTAATTATTTGTCCGTTAGGTAAATTTTACTTTACAATATCTAAGCGCGACTTGGCAACGACGTAGAGCTTTATCCCAAAATTCCAAGCCCAAAATTTCATGAAACCTCCAGCAGTTCTTTGTTGTAGGCTAAATTTTAAGGAAAGAAAGGACTTCTTCAGATTTTTTGTAGCTGCGTCTCCATAAATTATGGCCTATTATGGCCTAAATATTATGTAAAGAATGGAGTAAAGTGAGGAACAGTTAAGGCAAGGTTTCCTCCTGCCTTCCGTGCGAAAAAATGCCCCCGCATTTTTTTATAAACCTCCATATTTCAACATAATATTTCGATTTCTTTAAATGGCTACTTTGTATACTAAATGTAAAGCAAGTATTTATTCCATTCTCATCGCACTTATATTTACAGCGAGATAAGGTTTCTAAGCGCCCAGACATTCACGATACCTGCATTTGAGTTCATCTCATTTCGTCTAAACGCCGCAAGATACCGACTAAAATGTCACTAGGAAGTGGACAATGTTTGGAGATTCGTATTATTTTGGTCATTAATTTGATATAAATATGTATGTAATATAAATATATTGTTAGTATATTCAAGTGAGTTACAAATTATTATCTTACTAGAGGGCGCGCGCGGCTTCGCCCGCTTATTAGGAGTGACTTCTAAAAAAACCACGAAACACGTGTTCAATAAAATATTTTTAACAGTCTGAATTTAATTTTTTATAAAAATCGGTGGCGATTTAAAGATTTTTCCATATGAACTTTTAACCGCTTATTTGAACCCTTAGGGGGTGAATTCTTAAAAACCATGAAACACGTGTTCAATGAAATATTTTTAAGAGTCTGGATTTAAAATGTTATAAGAATCGGTGCCAATTTAAAAAAAAATCCTTACAAACTTTCAACCCCTATTTCATCCCTTTAAGGTTAATACTTTTCAAAATCCCTTCTTAGTGGATGTCCAGAATATGAAAATAAACATCTGCCCAAATTTCACGTTTCTACCATCAGCGGTTACGGCTCTGCGTGCGTCTTACCTCAGTCAGTCAGCACAAGTCCTTTTATATATATAGATTTTATCCAGAAAAGGCCACCATGAGTTGTTCTCTAATAAGTGAAATTGCTTCTGAATTTTAGATTAATTTAAAATCAGCTTCACGCTGTATCCCGCACACGGCAGGGTAGGCATAGGAAACCTAGTGTTAAGACACTTCGTTTCCCATTTTTTGCCGAATTCCGTAGGCATTGCGTGTTAGTGGCGGAACAACGCCTCGCTTAGCCTCGACACCAGAGAGATGAAAATATAAATTTAAATAAATATTCCATTCCCTCAAATGCAGATCGAACTCGCAACCAGTCGCGTTTATGCGCCCACATTTGTGCCCTTGCGCCACGACTGGCCTCATGAATTTCAGATATATAAACACCTTTAACATTTCACAACATCACATTCAACAAAAACCACCATATTTCATACAAACATTAATACAACAAGACACAATACGTTATAACTCAAACACGTAACGAATAAAATATATGGGGGCCGAACGTATTTTTCCATTTGCATTCCGCCGAGCGCCATTTTAGGGGCCGAATCGGGCGATTAGCGGTGGCTGTGTCGCTTCTCTCATTACGGGGCCCTAATTGCGCGGCAATACACATCTCAAACGCGCCGACCGCTTTCATCTCGCCGACCGGCGGGTGAGGCTTGGTGGATGAGATGTAGCGATTTTTGAGTAGAAAGCTAGAATTTAAGGTTTAGTGGTAAGGCTTGTGATGTGCTTCTGTTCCTTGTTGTATATAGGTAATAGATTGGACGGGATGGTTGTATGTCCATATGTTTAAGGAAATAATAAAATTTATAGTCATACAATATTGTTACTATAATTTAATATATAGTTAGACATTTGAATAACCTCTATCCAGATACAATTTTCCTAAACCTTAAAAAATTATAGATTTACAAAATATGATTATCTGTATTTAAGGTCGTTTAGTTGATTAATTATTAACTTTAAAAAAGTTAAGCCTTTTCTTAATATCCATCACACTTTAATTCGATTGAGCTTGAAAAGTTTAAAATATCTATTTTAAACTTTTCATTATTATATATTATATATTTACAGGTAGAACAGTTCCTCACTATACATCCACTTTAAAAACGTTCATAGTTAGTTGACAGAACATAGAAGATACAAGATAAAAGAAAAATAACAAAACATTAGAGAGATTTAACAGATTCATACATTTTATACACCCGCTGATTCCGTCGATGTAACCAACCCCTCCATCGCCAACACAAAGTTTCACAAAACTCATTCTCTTAATCCCTAATCTTTATACCAACAACACAAGGGTTATATTACATTAAATTTAAACAATAATTTAATTTAAACAGAAAACTTAAAATGGTCGATATCTTAGTAATTGTTTTTATTCATTTATTGCTCTCCATATAGCCTGAAAGGTGATTTTAATGGGCTCTCTATTAGCAAAGCGAGCCTTATCATCGAGTTATAGGATTGTACTAATTTTACGATCGCTTTTAGCTTTATTAGTTCGATAGTTGAGTTTAATATAAACTAATTTGGGCAGGATATCCTGGTTTTATGGAGTAGGCGGTAGGAATTTGAACTAAATTTGATGTTTGGACATGTTTTATATGTTAGAATTTATATGTTTATATTTAAATAGGAAATTTCTGGATCTGATTGACACCTTGTCGCCATTCGAAAGTGGAAAGCGGAGAGCAGAGTTATATGTCTTATTTCCTAAGTACGCTTTTACTTTTTAAATGAAATTATTTTAGCCGAATTGATCGTTTATATTTAAGATTATTATATATTTTTGGAAACCCGACGTTTCGAACAATTTGCAGTAGTCCGTGGTCACGGGTACACTGAGGTGGCATTCGTCTGTCAGTTGACATAATTATTATATCAACATAATTTTTAATATATTATTTTCTATATTTATATCCTTCAAAAAGCTTTATAGCCAGTTAGGCACTGATCTGTACTCATTTTTTTTTCTTATTTTGCTAAATACCATTTAGTATTGTACTTAAAGGTCAAATTTGCATATCAGACCAAGATATTGTACAATAATATTGTACAAGTTTTTAAAATCGAAGAAAACAATGCACCATGCACTAAGTTCATGTGAGAGTTTACATAATAAATATACACATAAAGGCATAAATTAAATGATACCTTCTAAATGGTAATTTCGTATTTTATTGCCAAAATCTATAGGTGTTCAGTTCGTGGTGAGCCTAATGTTCAGTTAGGGACCACCGCGAAGCGTTGTGATCGTGATGTGGTAGTAACATTACGTGGTGTACAGTAGGCTGGATTTTTAACAGAAAATATCGTTCGTATGACTAATATATATATATGTATATTTTTTTTATTTTTAAGTATACATCGATATCAGGATAATTTTTAATACTCTTAAGATGTTGATAGATATTATTAATGATTTGGAAATTATTAGAAAATTTAATTAAATTAAATCAGTTTCACGCTGTATCCATGCACACAGGATAGGCAGAGGGAACCCAGTGTTAAGAGACTCGGTTCCCCACTTTCCGCCAAGTTCTGAAGGCATTGCGAGGTGTTTCTGGGGCGGAACTCAAGGCCGCGCTTTGTCTCGACACTAGAGAGAAGAAATAAAAATATATAAATGTAAATAAATATTTCATTTCCTCGAGTGGGAATCAAACCTACAACCAGTACAGTGAGACTGTAAAATCGACTTTTACAGTCACACTTTGTGCCCCTGCGCCACGACTGGCCTCAAAAATGGAAATTATTAAATTACTACCCAATTTTCAAGATATCGTGATTTGAAAAAAGGAACTAACACACACACAGAACACTTTATCTTGTTACTATAGCGAAGAAAAGAAAACTCTGCCACTGAGCTACAATGGTGTGTTTAAAAAAAACAGGAAAAGGAGACATATTAAATGTAGCCGACTGTACAAAATATGACTAGTAGAGGCTTTCATTATAACTGTGAGTGGTTCGGATGTGAGAAAACTGTGGGTGGTATTTTGAATCCCAGGGCCCCGTGATGACATGTGAAGCTGGACGGAGCTAACTCCTTAACTAACCGTAGCGTAAGGTACCTAGCGAAGGAAATGGCTTACCTTGTTATTTACTTGTTTTATTATAAAATAACATGAAGGATAGTCTTATAATTTATTACCTAAGTCATATACGAGTATGTAGGTATATACCTATTTTGATTATAAAATTGAAGTATTTTTTATGTGGAAATTTAAAAACATGAATATTAAAGTAACTAATACTTTGATTACTTTAATATTCATGTTTTTAAATTTCCACAAAAAAATATTGAAATTGCATGCAATTAATTGAAAATGCATCTAAAAATGAGTTCGAACATTCTCAATTATTTTTAAGCATAATTTAAAAAGTTATCATTATTTTGAAGAAGTATAAATATTTTTTTATATTTTAAAAGTGTTATTCCACACCTGGGAAAGAAAAATACTTATTTAGAAACTCTAGTATCGTTAACGTTAACTTATGGTTTAGTGGTCAGAGCGCCTGGTCGGTTTCCAGGAGGCGTGGGTTCGAGTCCCGCTTCCGTTCAAATTTTTATACGTTTTTTACAAGTAAGTATAAATAAACAAATTGAATGATATAACTTACTGAAGTATTTAAAACTAACTGCCAGTAGGTACATTTGACCAAATAAGACACATATAGAATAGCATATGCTATTCTCATTAATAGAAACGTTTTGGAATTTATACGGTTTCATTTTAGGCCAATTTTTGTAGGTAGATAATATATGTTTAATAAAAAGGTAATGTTAAAATATATAAAATATAACATTATTAAGTTACTAATCTTAGAATTTACTACTTCTACCTAACACACAAATAAAATAAAGTGAATCCATCATTTTTAATAGATATATTCAATTTTATTGATTGAAATAATCGCTACCAATTCCAATAGGCACTAACGAAATAGGAACAAAGCACTACCGCATCGAATTTATATTTCAAAACTACTAATAGATACATAATAGCTAAACTGGCATATGACTAAATAACTTAATATTTCCCACCAACACTCGTAGACCCACGATTCTATATCGAACTCCCCTCTATATCAGTAATACAAACTTAATTCAAAACGCTCGTGCGACAATGTGCTTTATTACATATGAATAGGGTTAAAAGTGGAAAAAGAGATGTTATTTTAGGTTTGTAAAATTTTCATACAAAAGCACGGCGGCTCTAGTAAAAATGGTTATTATCATCAAATAATTTCTATTAACGATTCATTTCCATTATGCCAGTTTTACTTATTTGTAAACCAGTTATTTGTGCTGTTGAATTTTCTAGTCCACATCCATTTCCAGTATTTAAATCAAAAATAAATAAAAACATTAGGTTTTTCTAAATGGCATAGAAGTAAAAGATTTGCAACATTTTTCTTATATATAAGAATTGAATATTATCATCTATTTACCTAAAAGAAAAATTAAAAAAAAAACTGTAAATCTGGAGACACGGTAGTGCCCCGCCAAGTTTTAACTGCGCAGCAAAGCCCTACCATTCTTTTCTGGGACTGTTTCTTCTTACTTGATCCAACATTTTATGACATTCATAAAGAGAAACCGTACTGTATAGGGTAAATAAAAGGTCCAATCCAAAATCATTTTTATGTTATTATCAAAAAATTAAGTTGTCCCTCCCGTCATAGGCCCTTTGCACTACTACACAACGACAAGTCGAAAATCGTGCGATTTTAAACGCAACGGTTGTAGGTTTTATTCCCCCGAGTGAGATTCGAGTGAATTAAATATTCACCATTTTCATTTAACTAGATTAACATAACTTAACACTAGATCCCCAGGTTCCCTTTGCATACCCTACTATGTGTAGAATACAGCGTAAATTAAAAAAAAATCTTCAGGCTAGACATCGCAAAGCAAGACATTATTAAATAATGACCACTTATCAATAATATTCTCAAAGTAGAATGGAAACGTGCTAGAAACCTATTACAGCAATGATATTATCCACAATTTCGTATCATATCAGTGTATGTATGTATGTATGAGCGCTACGCTATCATTAATGGAGCCAGCCCACTCACTAGCTGCATGTAAATTATATCGTTTGTCTGTAATTCTAAATTCATACGAATTATTTTAATAATTTCTGAATATTTTTTAGTAACTATTTATTTACTTATTTAGAAAAGGTACGACCTGGTCGGTCCAAATTTTTATACGTTTTCTCAATAAGTATTTTTCTTTCCTAAGTGTGGATTAACACTTTAAAAACGTTTAAAAAAATATTTATTTTTCATACCATGTTTTGTTTTGGTTGAGAAATATTTATTGTCGCATTGAAATATTAATTTCTTTTAAGGCTAGTCCTATTACAGTCTTGAGATCATGTCATATTTTGTCGAATATTTACTAGTTTAGTGCATTAATCGTAGGTGACATAGTATTCGTGTTCTACTTTGTATCTAATTTTTTAGGCATTGCGGGCTAAGAGGCGGATCTCACCGGCGGATGTTAATCTGCCAGAGCCAAGCGAAGAAGTATTAACTACTTATTTAGAAAAATACTTATTTATAAAACGTATAAAAATTATATTCCTAAGTGTCGAATAACACTTTAAAAATGTTTAAAAAAAGTATTAACTAACTCATTCTCTCGATGAGAAATCGAATTCACGAACGTCGTGTTTTGCAATCAGAAAATGAGGCTTTCTAAAAAAAATTCAAACAGTAAATTTAAACCCAGGACCTTATAAAGTTAATCCAACTAAACCACTAGATCATAGGAGAATTAGTTCTTTAATGAAACACAGTCAGGTAGGAAAACGAGTGGCGTATAAAAAGCGATATCATATTAATTATATTACGCTCCAAGTTTTTGTAGTTTAGTTTGTTTATTAACTTTTTTGTTTGTGTTTCTAGTGGTCGAGAAAAACTTTAGGTTGTGTCGTAACGAGGGCTAATGCTAGGTGAATAACAGGTTCATACTTGATCACTTGGTGTCTGATTAATAGTATTTTTTTATTTGATAAATAATTTATATTCAAAATCTTTATTGAATGGCCTTTAGTGTTGATAGGTTGATATTTTCAAATAGAGATAGATAATAGTAGGGCCAGTCGTGGTACAGGGGCGCAAAGTGTGACTGTAATCGCGACTGGTTGTGGAGTCGATCCCCACTTGAGGAAATGAAGTATTTATTTTTAAATTTATATTTTCATTTCTTCCCTCTGTTGTCGACGCAGAAGCGAGCTGTTGAGTTCCGGCGGCAGAAGTGGGGTACAGAGTGTCTCAACACTAGGTTCCCTCTGCCTATCTTGCTGTGTGCGGGATATAGCGTGAAGCTGATTTTTTTAAAAGAAAATAGTAAAAATACACAAAAACAGATTATTAAATTATAAATTATTATGTAAAATTATAATATTTCATTGCGATATAAACAAAAAAAGCCTGAACGGTCTATATGACATGACATAACGGAAATTGGATAAGTAAAATTATTCTATTACAATTAAGAATTGAACAAAAAATATAATTCATTCCCTCGAGTGGGGTCCGAACTCACAACCGTCGTGTTACAGTCGCAGCCTTGTGCCCTGTGCCAGAACGACGGCCTCAAATGAGATATTACTACGTATTTAAATGAACTATTGTTAAATATTTATCAGATAGTATTATTAGTTGATAAAATCAGATTCTAAGCTACCGGGGCATAGGTAGCGTACACTATGATTAAAGACACTACCGTTAATACCGTACCTACAATTAATATTACAGTACCTACAATTAATATTTCTGAAGGACAATTAGAATCCCTTCAGACTACAAACAATTAACACTAGTAGTTGAGCTAGGAAAGTTTTATAAACATCTCAACGCCGCGTTTTTACTTGACACCAGAGGGAAAAAACGAATATATACTTATATTAAATATTTTGTCGTAATTTCGTCGAGTGGGAGATATTCTTTTATTAATTTCTATCTATATTTTATATTTTTTACCTAATCAGTAAGCTAAGGAGACCGCAACCTAGGGTACATTTTAAGGAGTAAATATGCAGATCAATTTCTTTTTTGTTAACTCATAAAAATTAAAAATTATCCTGTATATAGACTATATAGGGGAATTGTGCTTAAGATGACATACTTTTTCTTTCAAGACAAATATTTGAAATAAATGAAGTCATGTGAGATTAGCATATTGCGCATATTATCATATATATCATAATCAATGAAAATATTTTAGTTTCAGAACAATCAAAGCAACATACAATTAAAAAACATACATAAATCGCACTTAGGTCGACCGGTGTAAGACGACATACCTATAGGGTAAGATGACATAGTATGTCATCTTAGATTTTAAACGTCTTATACCATCATTATTTTATGAGCATAGTTCACAAAAAAATAGTTTCTTCTTTTTTAAACATTTTTATTGGTCAATCAATCGATTCTATTCATAAGGGTAAGATGAGATAGTATGCCATCTTAAACTCACGTTTTATATGTCATCTTACCCAATAGATATGTGTATTTAATTGTAACAGTTGTGACAAAAGTTTATAGGTAAGAATGCGCTTTTAGCGTTAGTTGTGTCATATAATAAGCCTACTTTACATTTTAAAAAAGTTTAAATAGAACACCCTTACCTTACGTGTATTTTCACCACCAAAAGCGAAAGCAAAATTTTCTGCTATTCAAAATGACTAAAACATGAATTACTTGCCAATGTGCGTTTACTTTCCGTCATAATGAATTTGAATATCAGCGATATCTACAGACATTCTCTAAAACATCATAAGATCGTACTTAGCGCAATTATTTAAACCAATATTGGTAGTGTGTCATCTTATCTTCGTATGTCATTTTAAGCACAACTCCCCTATATCTTCGTATGTCTCACAGAGTATACGAAATTGAGAGAGTTTTACTTTGAAGAAGACTTTTTCTCCTAACTTGTCATAGGCTCTAGGATACGAAAAATTAAATATTAAATTAACTAATTATCATAACTCCTATGATATATTTTTATTAAAACAATCACAAAGCAAACATAAAAAAGTACTACTCGCAAAACAATATTATCTCTAACTAATATAGTATATGTCGAGTCGCGTCGTAAATCAGAGCGCACGCATCGCTGCCGCTTGATGTGCGATAGTCTAAACTATGCACTTTGATTGAGCAGTGGTATGCGCTCACTTAGGACGGAAACAGAGATGTACTGTTGACAGAAAAATCAACAGATTAACGTATTTTGTTAGTTTTTTTTATCTTTCAAATAAAAGGTAGGTACTTATAGATATGAGTCTTAATATTTAAAAAAAATGGCACTAAAATATATAGTGAGGATCGGTATCAGATACCGCAAAATGTATGATTTATTTACTTGCAAGTAGTTTATTTTTTCATTCATATAATTAAATATAGTAATTTGAAACATTATTTACAGTTAGTAGTTGAATGTAGAGTTGATACAAATTCCAACGTTGTATTGGGCGGCTTTCACTTACCGATGTGGAAGAAACCATATTTTATGGAGACGAGTTTATTATAATATTTTTTTTTATTCAAGCTGAAATTTAGAGCTAATTTTTAGCTTCAATAGCTTACCGATTACCTTAATAAATATAAATTATGTTAAATAAACTTAATAAGTAATACATGTAAGAAAGAATAACGAGACGCAAAATTTTTCTTAATAAAATTTTTGGAGTGAGCACGGCCCACCCGGCCCTAAGTATTCTTACGCCCATTATAAAAATGACAGGCAAGTGAAAAAGAGAAACGTTCCGTTCATAGCGCTCAGAGTTCCCTTTTTCATTGTAAAAAAAATGTCTATAAGAACAGTGAGAGTGCTGGCGCTACTGAAAGTTGGCAACAGACGCGCAGACGTTCGTCGTTATCTCCATCTCTTCCAGTTAGAGCTCGAACCGAGCAATTACTGTAAGTACAAACATAGCATTAGTATGTGATATATGTAACTATACCCACGCACTTATATGTATTAAACTAATTGTTTAAATACGTTTACATTGCCTATTCCACAAATTGTTTCTCCTGCGTTACGCAACATACAAAGAATCTAGTGGCCATATAGCTTGAAGTTATTTTTTTTTTATGGAAAAGACAAGGCAAACGAGCGTTCGGATCCCTTGATGGTAAGTGATCACCGCCGCCCACGATCTCGTGTAACACCAGAGGAACTACAGGAGCGTTGCTGAACTTTAACGAGGAGATAGACGCGCCTCTTAAAAGTATCCAGGTCGTATCGACCTGGAAACACTGTCGCAGGTAATCTATTCCACAGTTTGTAACGTGTGGAAGGAAGTTCCTACGGAACCGCACAGTAGTGGAGTGCCACGAATCCAGATAGTGTGGATGATACTTGAGTTTGTGACGTACTGTGCAGGCAAAATTCAGCGTCAGTCAACTACCCATGATAAATGTGGTAGAGAACACACAGCGAGTAGACATCTCTAGGCAAACCAATGTGTGAAGCCCTGCACAGATCATTGGGTCCTCAAAGATTGGAACGGTTCTACATTGCATGTGGCGTTAGGTGACACAACTCACCGCGACGATTCTATCAAAAGTAGAGACTGCAATATAAGTAAAAAAATGTTTAAATGTAGAACTTTGAGGGAATCGAACCCACAACTATCGCATCAACGTTTCAACGGCCTCAACGCTACATACCAACTAAATCAACGCAGTCATTCTGATACAACATGATGTCGTATATTTAATTGGAATCCCTATATTGAACTAACAACAATTGTAATATCTGAACAGCGGATACGTATACAAATTGCAAAGGAAACGAAACAACAAAACACGTACCTAAGTATAAATAAACACAAAATATCTTGCATTTCTCTTCCACAAAGTTAGTACCAACCAAGCATCTGTCACACTCACATATAATAAATATTATTTCGTCCGCCATCACGAGGTTTTCAACCTTTAATTACTGCTCGGATCAAATTAGGGGACATTTATTTTAGTTCTTCTAATTAGTAATTAGTTGGCGGCGGTCACTCGGGCGCGCTTAACTGGTGCAAATGTGGTGGAGCTGATTTATTATGTGTACGCTGAACTAAGTGTTGTTGACGGGAAAGAACGATCATTTCAAAAATTGTTGGTTTTTCTTTTTATCATATTTGACAGAAATAATTGTTTCTATTTATTCACTCGAAAGTGTTTTTGTTGGAAGCGCGCTGAGTGGAAAAGTGAGATGTTAAGATTATAAAAGAATCTTGATGATAAATTACAAGATATTTTAATGTTTTTTTCAGAATTGAAAGGTAGTAGGTACTTTAAATGAATAATGAAGAACGATGTGATGTTTATCAATTTTCTAATACTTTTTGTAATAAGTAGGTACCTACTGTAAAATTAAATGTCCTGTCCCTATTTCCTACATTTTTTACTATTTTTTTTAAATATCTATAGACTACCATGGTTAGTAATTGACTAATAAAGAAATATATGTATCTAAATGGACCAACGTCCATTTCCATGATATCAATGTGTAGATATATTGAAAATTTTAAATAATACAAAATTACAATTACATAAATGTGTATTACTTACCAGGAATATAAATTTGGGTGTGTGTTTTAAACAAAATCAATTATACCAGCCAAGCTCTGTAGTTTTAATGTAGAGCCTTGAGCCATATAACAGAAATAAAAATATAAATATAAGTTAAATATAAATAAAAGTACAAAACTAATTAACTTTCACTTACGCCTCACAATTTTTTTTTAGTTTATAATAAAAAGAATATATTTAATAAGTAAAAAATGAAAATGTATTAAAAACATTAAAATTTTGTTGGTACACTATGTTAGAAAAATAAACTATAGTGCTGCTATCTATTGTCTAGTAGCAGAAATATCTTGATAGTTCTACCCACGCCATCTAGTGTCTCGTAGCTATAATGTTATGTACAACAGCTTAATGTCAAATAAGGTAGATATAAACCGACTAAAACAAAGAGACATTATAATATTAAAAGTTGTACAAAAAGAGCGCAAGACCATCATATCACTTAGGTATTTTTAAACTAGACGCCTAGCCTTTCTCCGATGACTTTGTGACATTACAAGACAGTCACAATTTGCCGCTGTCAAAGCGGTAATGTGGAAATCTGGTTTGTTGATTCGAAGTGATTGTAACGGAATTTTAGGCAGCCTTATAAAATAATTTCACAGCCACAATGCCGCCAAGTAGCCTTCGAGTCGTGTACGCGTTCGCAAGAGAAATGCATCCGAAAACTACCGACGTTTTCATACAATACGGCACTGCCGGATTCCGTACCAAGTGAGTAAACTCCTATTATATATTAATAACTAATCAATGAAGGGTTTTCCTGCTTCTAATACGACAAAATTGCCGAATAAAAATAGAATCACACTTAAATATGGTAGTTTTAAGTTAATTCAAGTGTCACGTAAGCAAAATTTGCGAAGGATGCTATTATCCTTTTACTATCGTTGAATTGAATAGTTTATGAGTCACTTATAGCGTAATTTATATCAGGAAGCGAGTAATATTATGGTCAATGACTTGTAGTATCAAAACAAACGCTTAGCTGTACTTTTTCGTTGTCATACGATACTTTATTTAGTCTAGAACAACATATGTTATTGTAAAAAAATATTACAAAAACACGTTATTACCGTAAATGCTTCTGACATTGAATAATTAATAAGTACTGCGTATTTAATACCTGCTAGGTTGATTTACATTACTCTGTAATTACCATTTTTAAAAAGTTTAACAAAATTATCATTAAATCTGCAACTTTATAAGACTGACCTAATGAGCTATATTCTTATTAGATAACAAACTTATTCGGTAAAACGATTATTTTATTATACATTTCAATGATGTAATAGAATATGTAGGATAGTGTGCAATACACAATTGCAATTTGCTCTTGTTAGCATGTCTAATACACGCTGGCATACCGCCAAGCACTTAAGTTATTTGGGTTCATAGGAACTCCTCTTTTATTTATCTGGAATTATATTTATGGAGAAGACTACTTACCTTTAATCTTTAACAGTGGATATATTATTTTTGAAGCATTTCAAAGGCATGGTTATGTAGTATATAGCTTTCCGGTTCAATAATTTGTCAATATGTTCTGGTCACTGACTGTGTCTAAAATAATATATGATATAATAATTTCATAGTTACTTACTGCATTTATTTAAAAACTTCATGCAACACAATTTATTTTTTATTTATATCTAACAGAAAGTAGAATAAAATTAAATTACTGGTGAGACTACTGTGGTGCAGTAGGATGGCTTCTATGTGTAATGAAATGGTTGTGAGTTCAATCTCCACTCTGGCAAGACATTGCTGTGTAGAATTACTCCACACTACATGCAATGTTTTTAAATTGGACTGAAGGTGTAAAATGGAATTTCATTAGATTCTCTGTCTATTCCTGATGTAGAATAAAGCATAACACTGTTAAAACAAAACTTTGTATAGCAATACTTTATTTTAGAAAACATATAAAAAATCTAATGTAGCGGGTATCAGAAACTTGGACTGCTTCTAAGAGGCTCCAATATCCCGGGATATATTCAATTTTTAAAGTGATTTTCTTATGTGTGAAGTAATACTTGAAAAATATAAAAAAATATTTTATTTGTCAAAACTATTTAAATGCAATTTGTTTTGTGTTTTAATCTAGTGATGTGCTAATGATTTATATATGTCTCAATAATATCAGCACTTTTGTAATCATTTGTGCTATTTACTGTACTTTAATGTTATCATTAACAATTCATTATAAAAGATTAGCAATATGATAGCCAATATACACAATGGCTTTATACTATTATCGATAATAATGATAGCAAATTTTATTCCTAATATGGATGAAAACCAAACTGATGAACGGACGGAAGTTTTACTTTAATAATGTAACTCAAACGGCTATTGTGGTGCAGAGGGATAACATCTGACTATCAATGGGAAAATTTACGATTGTTGATTTGATCCCCATAAGAAGAAATGAATAACATTTAATTTCCTCATTCACATGAGATCTTCTCCACTCAAAAAGCAACCCATACTTTAAACACTATTTTATAAAAATAAGTTTTTATTGAGCAAAAGGCCCATATATGTTTGTAGGTGTAACATATTTAAATATCATTCAAATCAGACACCTTGAATTGTAGTGCCTGTCTCATATATCTAATATGCATTAAGTTGGGAATAGCATGATGTGTCACCAAGAATTCTTTGTTTTTGTTAAAAGAAAAACTATGTTTAATGGTAATATATGTATGCAAATTATATTTAGTGTTATTTATGTTTTAGTAACTAAATAAATATATTAAAGTGGTGGTTGGTTTGATATCTATAATTATATAGTATAGTGATCAAACCATTGTACTGTGTACAGCAAGATACCAACTATGCCACAATAGCAGTTTATTTTTTTAAGATATTGTATAAAAAATAACTGATTTTTAATATCATTTTATTAGAGCCAGCGTTCTCGAGCATGTTGTGTACCGCATGGGTCTCCTGGCGGTAATCCGGTCTCGTTGTAAAAATGGTAAGAATTTTTATTTTTAAAGCAAGAGGAAAGTGACGAATTACCCTTAGCTTATACGATATTTTGTAACTTCAATTTATGTATTTAAGAATATTATTATTATTAGTAAAACCAAGCTAGGGCATATCGATCATTTGTTACGACGTCGTCGAGTTGTCTATATCATAAATTTATTTTCATTGCAAAAGTTAATATACATAACTTTTATTAACAAAAGTTAAATAATATTTTTTCTCAATTTACGCTCCAATTTCATAATATTTAAGTGCTAGATTTTAATTAATCTAACAAAACAGAGTGTAAAAAATATTTGAAACAATTATTGTACTAAATCCAAAGAGAATAGTAATACATACTTCAACATGCAGTGTGCTAGTCCTACATACCCTAGTTTGGATTAAAACTTAGTACATATATGAAAAAGTACATTAAGCCATTTCCCGGAATAGAAAATGCAAAATATTTCATGAATCGTTACGTCAATGGCCCATTAAGGCGGGTCCGAACCTGCGACCTTGCAGATATGACACGCCCTATGGGACTAATGGTTATATAAACTATAAAAGCTAGTGCTTTAGATGGTTATTATATGTATAATATAGGGATATATGATTTAATGTCATCGTGGCGCAGTGGGTGAGCTTCTGATTGTAACTCGACTCGGATGTTGTGTGTTCGATTATATTTAATTTATTTTTATTTTTCCGCTCTGGTAAGCGCACCGTATTTGGGTGCCACCGCTATATGGTAGCCATGTGTTATTTTGAAAATTTATCAGAAAGGGCGAATCTAAGTGTCTTAACACTAGGTTACATCTCTACTTTTTTCTCTAATCTACTTATTTATTTGTTAGAAATAACGTTAAAATTTAGAGTATTTCAAATAATAATAATATAGGATTTTTTATCAGATATTTAAAATTATATTATAGGAGTTATTATCCGATGTTATAAATTAAAATTAATGTAAGGTTACATATTTTCCTATAATTGGCTCGCAAGGTAGGCTAACCTTGAAGACCTTGTCATCTGGTGACCTTTCATCTAAATTAATTAACCCACATCTACTTCTGTGATTATGCATGTTTAACAGGTTTTGAGTTATGATGTTTTTTAGCTTCACGCTTCACCCTGTATATAGCTAGGTAGACAGAGAGAATCTAGCGTTAAGACACTCCTTTTTATCCAAATTCAAGACTCTATATGTTAATCTAGACCAGAGCGGAGGAATGAAAATAATTAATTTTCTTGAGTGGAAATCGAATATAAAACGATCATGCCAACAGTCACACGCTGGCCTACAGTACCACGACGGCCTAACAATGATGAATTTAATTTTTAAATATAACTATATTTTTACTACCCATAGGTCGCACAATAGGAATAATGATAACCGCATCCCACAACCTGGAGCCAGACAACGGCGTCAAGCTGATCGACCCAGACGGTGAAATGCTCGAGGGGAGCTGGGAGGAGATTGCAACGAGGCTGGCTAACGTCAGGTCAGTATTTCTAGGCGTTATATATAGAATTTTATATAGGTCACTGAATGTCCTGGCGTAGCGTGTCGACGCATCGTAGTTGGGACGTCTATATGTTTTTTATTTCACGCTTTATCCCGCATATGGCAGGAAAGGCAGAAAAAACTTTAGTGTTACAACAGTTTGTTTTTCGGTTTATATCTGGATTAGAGACGTTTTGTCTCGCCGGTAGTGAATGAGCAAATATTTTTTTACTTTCTTAGAGCACATCCTGCTTTTCGAAGCATCCTAATGTCATATGTAACTCATATAAATACCTTGGCTTTATGTAATTGGCGTAATATAATTCAAAATTCACGCGAATCTTTTGCAATCCTTACGTTACGGACGGTTACTCGTCTTAATTTAAATATTGTTACGAGAACATGCTTACTGCGGCTATATAACTATTGTATTGTTATTGTACTTATTTTTAAATGAAAATGTTATATTTTTCTTTTAACTTGGATATCTGTATTCATTAGCGTATCTAGAGATATTTTTGGGGTTGGGAGTCGATCGGCCCTTTAAACAGATATTATGTTTTTTTTTTATTTTTCGAGGAATATTTTTCTAAGTAAAATTCCTGGGATGGGCACGAACCACCCGGCCCCCACTCTTCCTACGCCCATTTCCTAATTCCTAATAATCTTCCTACAGATATACCAACAACATTATTAAGTTGTAATAAGCGAAAAATCCCGTTTTAGTGTTGTACAGCTAAAGTTCAGCTCTTGAGAATTAACAAATACCCAATAAAAATGGACATTTTAAAATGGAGTGACCTGTCACTAATATTCTTTTTAATATATCTCATTAAATCAACACAAATATTAATATAAATATTTATTTTATATGTCATTGTGACGTAAACTAATAACAAGAAACACGATTGACTCGACACCATAGAAATGCGTCCACCATGAAAACATATCAAAGAAACTCAAAACTCATTTGATATATAGAAAAAAATCTTATTATCAAAATACAATCTAATCAAGGAATCTAGACCAATGTAACAAGATAAATGGTAAAATTATATGGTGCTCAAAATCGACTAAAATATAATTCCATATACGCATTATTAATATTTTGTATATATATATATATATATATATATATATATATATATATATATATATATATATATATATATATATATATATATATATATTGCTTTAAGTTTAGTTATAAATGAGGCCGGTCGTGGCGCAGCGGCACGAGGTGTGGCTGCAAAACCGACTGGTTCTGGGTTCGATCCCCACTCGAGGAGATGAAATATTTACTTAAATTTATATTTCCATTTCTTCGCTCTGGTGTCGAGGTTAAGCGTGGCGTTGAGTTCTGCCACTCAACACGCAATGCCTCCAGAATTCGGCAGAAAGTGGGAACCGGAGTGTCTTAACACTAGGTTCCCTCTGACTATCCTGCTGTGTGCGGGATACAGCGTGAAGCTGAATTGAATTGAAAATTGTTATACAAACGCGCAATGTCTTAAAAATTTTGCTGGAAGCGGGGAACGAAATGCCTCTATCTATGATATATGAAAGAAAAAACATAATTTTACTCTATGGCTGTTTGTAATGGATGCGAAGGCGAGTTTATTTACTTATTTATATTCTTACTGTGGAATTTCTATACATTTCAAAATACATATATAAATCATGAGTAAAGCTCGTGTGGGCTTGACATGACTGATATGAGGTGTAATCGAGAGATAGTTACGTAGTGGTTGCTAGATTTAATGAAATTGTTAAACTGAAAATGATTACTATGATAACAGTAATTAGAGATTTGAAATGTCAAATTACTTATTAGTATAATATATTACTATATTTTTTTTATTACTGAACGATATTATGTATAATTTATAAGATTTAAAATATCTTTAATCAACTGAGAGTATCTTCTATTTTTTTATTCTTATATACATACATGTATAAAAACTCTTTTGAGTTCTGAATAACAAATAACCCAAAATTGTTAGCACTCAAATTGTTATTATAAAAAAATAAGTTATTTTATAGGAGGCAAAAATTTTGCTTTTAGATGTTTATTTACATCGATTCGATTCGATCGATATACGATTATTTATAATGCCTGTTTATAGAAGTGGCATGTAACAAAATATACAATATTTAAAATTGTATTGAACAAAAAATTTACTTTAAAGAGATAGATATAGTTCTTTCGGATTAAAAATAGTTAATTTCAAATATTAAATGAATTCTCTTTGATCTTGCGATTTAGCTGTAGTCCCTTTAATGTGCGGTAACGTGTACCTCCACAGTCTAAGTTAAAAAAAATAGAGTTATACATCATAATCGCCATCGAAATATATACTTACTATAAATTATTTTATGATAGTTCTAGATTCTAGAGTATTATATACAGTCTAGAGACTATGTAATATAAAAACTCTAGACTGTATACTGTGTATAAATAAATGCAAAAACTATGTTACGACGGTAGCAACAAATAAAATAGTTCTCGTTTACTCGATATATCGAAATCTGGTTTTAATATCGATATGAAAACTTTTACACCCGATACGATATGTAAAGTAGTTACATCTAAAACACGTTACAGGTGAACAAAGTTTTTTTTTTTTTTTTTTATTACTATAAAAAAATATTTATTCTCTATCTCTTGATATTATTTATATAAAACATACTTGAAATAACAAGACGCATCTAAGCCTAAACGTAGAGCGTCTCTCAAAAAGTGATTTTTACCAGAGGGTAAATGAAAATAATTGCTCAATTTTTAAAAGCAAGAATATTTACGCTTTCAAGTTGGACATCATGATAGCGCGATTCAGCTTCAATCAGCACCATCTATGTTTCATTTTGATAGACTCTGGAACTTTGCAAGTTTGAACTTTATGAACCGATTTGAAAATTATTGAAAAATAATAACAGATAAGGAATATTATAGGTTTTTTTTTAAATTAATTTATGCTTAGCACCATCTACGTCGTGTTCAGGCCTAGTTGTAAGTTGTAATTTGTCCGCAATTCCGTATTTGCCATTGCCGTTGTGGGTTCGATCCCACTCGAGAAAATGAAATATTTATATACTAAGTGTCTAAACACTAGGTTCCCTCTGCCTAAACTGCTGTGTCCAGGGTGCAGCTGAAGCTGATTAAATTTAATTTGATTTAATATGGTTTACAATACAATTCGAGTCCTAGATTTATTCTAATAAAGAACTTTAACTTAAAATTTCAACCAAAATTTTACGCTTCGCATGGAAATGTTGTATTTTGACATGAAGGTTCCTTGGTATGTATAAGAGAACACGAACGAAGGGTGTTTTTAAAAATATTAAATAAGATGTTTTAAAAAATGTTAAATAAAATTGTTAAAACGAGAAAGAAGCAAATTTCATTTTTTTATAAGCCACATATAAAAAGAGCTAAAATTCATGTTTAATATCTAGATTTAATTAAGGCACTTGATACTTCGACCTCTTTTCTTTACCGCAAGGGGATATTAAGTAATATATTCGTAATATAATTAGGTAATTTGAATACACATAATATGAAGATATGTAATACGGTAGTGAATCAACACGTAACTATATATCCTTATTATGATATTCACAAAAAAAAATATTTTATACAATTATAAAATATATTCATTACAGTTTATGTTTTTATTAAAGCAAATTTATATTGCGTTGCGTCCGAAGTGTAAAAAAGACGATATAGGCGTCATACACATGTGAGTTATTTTCGTTTTTTATTTTGTTATAGGAAAAATATACGTAGGTGCAATAGCTTGGGTAGTTTTATTATGCATTCAACCTTCATGCCCTTGATTTTAGCAACGACAGTGTTTGTATAATCGATACTGCACATAGTTTGCCTACTAAGAACGCGACTGGTTGTGGGTTCGAACCCCACTCGAGAAAATTAAATATTTGTTTAAATTTATATTTTCTTTTGTTGTTGTTGAATGATTGTTGATTTGTACTTTGTTCCGTCCCGAGAATCTAACGCCAGAGGATCTGTTTTCTATTTTACACTCATTTTAACGCCGCTTCGTTTAGAGTGGCGAAATTCAACGCTGCGCTTTTACCAGACCAGGGAAAGCAAACAAAAAATAAGAAATATATACATATCCAATACTATCCATGGCACAGCTTCGTTTATGTCCCAAATGTCCGTTCGTGTGTTTGTACGGTGATAGAATAATACAGTCAACGTGGCTAAACATTGGCATTTTAAAATGTCAACTTTCCAAGCGTTGACACGAAAAGGAATCTACCCAGGGGAAAAATGGGAATCGAACCCAAATCCGACATTTATAATAAGGAACATTTAAATTGCTATACAAAAATTATATAATATCAAAGCCGCTATAATTAAATTTATTAAATAAACTAATTTCCTCTGTTTTTATTGCGTGTAACGTGATTTGTAATTTTGATAAGTGACATTTCGAATAAGCAGTTTATAGTAGTTCGTGGTCACGGATAGGAATCACGAAAACAAAAAAATAAGAAGTAGTTAGCAATTACTTAATAGGGTTTGATTTTTGTTTCTCTCTTAATTCTATTCTATGAGGCCAGTCGTGGCGCAGCGGCTCGAGGTGTGACTGTAAAACCGACTGGTTGTGGGTTCGATCCCCGTTCGAGGAGATAAAATATTTACTTAAATTTATATTTCCATTTCTTCGCTCTGGTGTCGAGGTTAAGCGCGGCGTTGAGTTCTGCCACTCAACACGCAATGCCAGAATTCCAGAATTCGGCTGAAAGTAGGGAACGGAGTGTCTTAACACTAGGTTCCCTCTGCCTACCCTTCTGTGTGCGGGATACAGCGTGAAGCTGATTTATTTATTTTTTCTTAATTCTATGCTTAATATGATAAATGTGAAGAGGTTTTTTGATTGAACGCGCTAATTTCAGGAACTATTGAATCGAATTGAAAAAAAAATTGTAGTAAATTTATTTATTGAGGAAGCCTCACGTTATTCCTTCAATTTCGATTAAACTTAGGTAGTTGTTTCCATTTCCACAAGTAAAAGTTTGTATTTAATAAAGTACTTTATGTCACATACTTTTATTTTCAGAATAACCTATTGGGAGTGTCTTAACACTAGGTTCCCTCCCCCTACTTTGCTGTGTGCGGATACAGCGTGAAGCTGATTTATATTCAATTGTTTTCCTAACAATAAAGTTTTTGTGATTTAGGTCAAATTTTTTACACTTTTATTTTATAAAAAATGATTTATTTTTCCTGTCAAGTCCAAAGCTTTAGACTTAGTTATTTTCATTTGCGCCAAGGCTGGCGCGAAGTATTCGTTAGGTTGAGCTTGTTAAAGGTCGTTTACCTACTCGTGGTATTCGATGTGGTTTTGTGCATTTTGATATTTAAATGAGACCAGTTGTGGCGCAGTGGCACAAAGTGTGACAGTAAACGCAACGCGACTGGTTGTGGGTTCAATCCCCACTCGAGAAAATTAAATATTTGTTTAAATTTATATTTTCATTATCTTGGCTTTGGTGTCGAGTCTAGTCTAGTCTAGCCTTAACACTAGGTTCCCTCTGTCTACCCTGCCGTGTGTGCGGGATACAAGGTGACGCCGATTTTTTTTATATTTAATATTAATAATGTAGACGGCATTTTGGTTTTATGTCATTCTTTATAATCACTTTATTGAATGTTATAGTTGAAATCAGTTTAAGTCTTTGCTCTTCTTGGTTTTGTTTACGATAAATAATCATTTTAATACTTAAATCATAATAAAAATAAAAGTAAATTATAAATAGCATCAGAAATAAATGTGTAAATATTTCTTCTGTATAATACTACTTGTGACCTAAATGTCTTTATTAGGTTAATCGTCAAGGTTGGGTATTACGAACATAAGATATAACATAAGTCGTCGGGCTTGGGCTTAGACACTCACCTTCTTTTCCACTCACTTTTCTTTCTTATCCTTACTTTATTAAGTATTATACTTAATATTAAACTAAGGTTTTGTAATCTTTGAAAATGAAACGACTCTTGCATGAAAGTCTTATATTTAGGGAATTAAACGAAATAATATGAAAGCTCCGTAATATTATATTTATTCAAAAACCGGCTAAGGGCGAGTCGGACTCGCTAACTGAGGCTTCCGTACTAATTTCATGACTTAGGTCGACAGGAAGAAACTCATAAAACTTTACAAACTTAAGTTTGCATATGCACTCATTTCGTGTGTGAATTTCATACAAAATGCAGCAGTGAGTTTATTATTAATATTAATTTTAGCTTGATACTTCCACGAGATTTCTATATAAATGGTTTTGATAAACGGATAGACGGACAACAAAGGGATTATATAAGAGTTCCGTTTTTACCTTTTGAGGTACGGAACCGTAAAAATGAGCAATAACATATATTGATTATTACTTAGCTCTTACTAATTAACAGTTTTAGTAGCACATTTATTCATGTTAAAAATATCTTAAACAAATAATGTATTTCTTACCGTTTGTCTAAAAAGAGAATAAGAAAATATGTACTAAACGCAAACTACAAAAGCTATATGTAGACTGACGCTGTCGCATCTGGTTACGTACAATCTTGTCTATCCGTTTACCATTATCCAATTGACATAGATTTACGATGGGAAACAGTTTTACATTTCAATACACGAACTATGCAAATGTCTCAGGTCGCACACAAAAGCTAAAAAGATAGCCTTCGCTAAATTCAAAAGTTTTATTAGCATTGAAAGAAAATTTATAATTTGTGACCTAAATTGTGATTATGGTGTGCTATGTTTGGGACTGACTTTGAATTTTAATAATTCAATCCATATTTTTAAAATATGTTTTTTTGTTATTATTTTTATATTTATATTTTCATTTCTTCGCTCTAGTGTCGAGGCAAAGAGCGACGGAATGTGGGGAACGGAGTGTCTTAACACTTAGTTCCCTCTGCCTACCCTGCTGAGTGCGGGATACAGTGTGAAGCTGATTTTCTTATTTTTTAATTATGCGTGTTATGAAGAGAAGAGAGGGGTAGAAAAAACCCACAAATATAATAAAACCGCATTTTGTTAACTGGTAAACGAAAATGTTTTGATTAAACCCACCTCAAATGGAAATCTTATCCGCGACCACTATGTTTTGAAATCAGATTCGTACACCCCGACTGTGCCATGTTCACAGATTTTTGTTGAAAATATTTCTATACAAATATAATTATTATCTTTTCATATGTTATCATAATAGATTTTCTCGGAATTTAAATACATATTCTCAGAATTGTTTAATGAGTATATTGTGCATCACTTACTCAATAAATGTAAAAAAATACCGAAAGTAGGTATTTTTGAACTACTCCTACTAAAAAATTAATTAAAATCAATTATCCTATATTCTTCTGTAATATTTAAACATTCCGTTCATTCAATAAAACAAATAATTATTTGAATTTCTTTATCCAGAATTAATTGAGCCCACATTACTATATTTTTTTTTGTATTGCAGTGACAATGACTTAGAATCAACAACGGAGCAAGTAATAAAGGAAGTCAACGCAGATATGGCGCTCAAAGCCAGTGTTTTCATTGGCATGGACACAAGGTAACATTAATAATGCACATTGCCCATATACAGTACGATCGCCGAGTCGTGGCCGCCCAAAATTTATATATAGAGCCCCGTAGATAGCTGCGTAGATTTAATTTTAGGACTGTTCTTACTTATGATTATTTTCTTCCAAAGTGAATTATACGCAAAAATTCAGAAAACCTTACTCCAGGACTGCCACGACTCGCCGACCGTACTTTACATTTAGAAAATATTTTATACAGTTCTAATGTCCATACATTTTATAATTATGCTAGTATGGAATATAGCAAACTAGCGTGCGCTTAATTGTCAACATTTAGTACCTACAATATAAAATCAGGATTTTTTATTTGTGACCTTAAACTTATTCAAGGGCACAGAATTTTATATACTTTCTATTACTTTATAAACACAAGCAAGTCTAGTCTATATTATGGGTAATCTATAGGTTGGAACTTAATTTGAGGTAGATGTTCATCATATCAAATTCATACTTACCTATTTATTAATTTATAAATGGCT
>DWQW01002696.1:0-25599 GCA_018249695.1 Heliconius erato demophoon
ATATTGATCTCACAAATCAATCAACATCACGAATCACTATTCTAATACAATCTTAATATAAACAAGCGTAACAAGTACCTTCGGAAAGATCACACACAAACGTCCCGGAGGGTTCAACGATGACTGTGAAGCCGGACGGTCTGGTCGGAATCCACGGTGTAGGGGCGTGGCGGGGCCCGTACTCTTTCTTCCTTTTATTATAACTAGTTCGCAGTTATAGTGGAGAGGAAGATAGGATGCACTCTTGGCTTATTTTCGGACGAGCTTCGAGTTATGACAATGTTATATTGTCGAGTCTACAGTTATCTAAAAAACTGACACAAGAACAACTTCTGATGGCAAATATCTTATTAAAGCGATACCTTCTAATGGCATAATGTGAAATTCTTAACACTGTTTCCTCTGAATATCTAAAGGATTTTGGGTTCTTCACGATTACAACTATAAAGAGTTCTAACCACTAGACACATCACGAGCCAAGGCATTATTTATTAAATAATATTTTAAAAGGTGTTTGGGATATTAGTTACACCTGTTACATATTAGAATGAGGTCAGTGGTGGCGTAGGGGCACAAGCGTGTCACTAGAACGCGATAGATTGTGGGTTTGATTTCCACTCGAAGATATGAATTATTTAATATTTCGGCGCTCTAGTATCGAAACAAACTTTGTGTTCCGCCACTCAACACGCAATGAAGAACTCTCCAGAATTCAGCGGAAAATGGGCAACAAAGTGTCTTAATGGAAACGAAGTATCTTAACACAAGGTTCCCTGGTTCTCCCTGCCTATTCTGCTACGGGATACAGCTTGAAGCGAATGTAAAAAAAAGAATAACACAAATTTTAATATAAGGATAAAATAAAATTTTGGGTAAAATATATCGTGAAGTCTAATCCTTATATTTTATTTTAATAGTCAATACACTGGTCCAGACGACCAGATGTTCCAGGTCCGTAAGTTCTGATATTTTATTATAGGGGAACCCTTTTTACACCCTTTGTAAGAATGAAAGTAATAGTTGACATTATGTTGGAGTTGGGAAAATTTGTGATAGTAAATCTATCGAAATTATAATCAATTGAGGTTTGTCTGTTCATCTGTTTGTCTGTTTATCTGTGCTTCAGATCAATATTGTAATTTGGCAAGCTTCCATTAACATTTAGTGTTTATTTTATTTCAATCAGTTTATAAATAAAAAAGTTATACCATTTTAAAGAACCATTCTTTATCAACCATTCGCTCGATAAAACTGCTATTAATAAGTATTATAATCAATTAACTGAAACTTTAATTATCAATATAATAGGTCGGGGCAAAAGTACTTATGTATTTTGAATGTATTATTAGTAACCAAACCTCTTTGGATGGTACTGAATGTAACTGGCTGGTTTTGATATCATTAAATGTGATATTCTGAAGATGCAATAATTAAGAAATAAAAAACTAATTCCCGCCATTTTTCAATTGTTTTTGAAGCAAGGAAAATGAATGTATTGAGTGACGGTATTCGGCAGTATCCCGTTCACAGCAGGGTAGGCAGAGCGAACCTAGTGTTAAGACACTCCGTTCCCCACTTTCTGCCGAATTCTGAAGGCATTGCGTGTTGAGTGGCAGAATTCAACGTCGCGCTTAGCCTCGACACGAGAGCGAAGAAGTGTAAATATAAATTTAAGTAAATATTTAATCTACTCGTGGGAATCGAACCCACAACGAGTCGGTTTGAAAGTCACACTTCGTGCCGCTGCGCCACGGCTGGAAAATATACTTAAATAACTATTTTCCTTCGTATAAACAATACGAAAATACTTTTGCCCCAACCTTATAAGTATAGGTATTGTTTTTAAAATGATATTATTATTAGTAAACTATAGTAATGCCGATTAGTAAATCAATAATTATGTCGTTCAATTGAGCGAGCCGCGGGCTGGTAGCTAGTAAATAAATATTTAAGGAAAAATATATTATAACTTAAAGCAACTGAACTAAGTCAAGTTTTTATATTTTTTAGCAATTTAGGATAACAAAATATCTTTAGAATATCCTTCCCTAAAATATTCTATATTTAGAATATCGTTCCCCGGAGTGGATATCGACCCACGACCCACGACCGTCTCATACAAGCACTTTACCACAACGTTGAGATGACGTCCACATATTGCGTCTATTTGCAGAAGCCGCTCAACTGAACAGTTGGAACGCTCAGAACTCAATAGAAGCTTGTATTTATTCGCAAATACAAGGACGTAAGCTGCATCAAATTTGAATGTCCTTTGAGAACAGTTTGTTTTTAAAAATACTAAAAGTAGAATATTGGGAAAGGTTTTAGTGTCGTGACTTTTACGTTCTTTTGATATACTTATAGCAAGTATATATTATGTATAAACTCTTTTAAATATGTATCATATTCTATTTTTTAGTGTTTGTTGTTATAGCCTTAACAGAAATATATCATCTAATAGAGATAAGGTCGCCTTTGCATACTGCCTCTGTGCGCAAAATGGTTTTTTATTTTTTCTGTTATTTTATATTGGTATTCCTATTTCTCTTGTAAAATTTTATATTTCCTCTATGTATGCAATAAAGACTTTTATCTATCTATGTCTATCTGTGGAAATTCCAACTTTAACTATTATGGTCCTCCACCTGTTACCAGGCTGCATCTCATGAAATACGTCCTAGTAAATAACGGAGAGCAGGAATGAACCTGGTATTGAGACATCTTTTTTATCTATTTTGAGTAAGAATGCGTTTTAAGTGGCCGAATCCAACGTCGCGCTTTGTTTACCAGAGCGGATAAATAAAAAAAATATATAAATATTATAAATATATATATTTTTAACATTATTAAAGTGTTATTCCAAAGTTAAGTAAGAAAAATACTTATTTAGAAAACGTATAAAAAGTTTAACGTAGCGGAACTCAAACTCGCGCCTCCTGGAAACCGACCAGCCACTCTGACCACTAAGCCATACGTTCTTAGTAAATATCTTTGGGAAGCGGAAATTTATAAATTCTCCCTACAGAGATGCTAACAACATAATAAGTTATAACAAGCGTATAAAAAATTCGACGTAGCTTGACTAGCCAATATATATACATATATATTATCATTTCCTAAATGGGACCCACAATCATCACGTTGACAGCTTCGATTCCTACGCTGTCCACAGAGCCACGACAGCCTCAATAATGTATATTAATTCAGCATAAAATGTTTAGAGGCCAGTCGTGGCGCAGCGGCACAAAGTGTGACTGTAAGACCGACTGGTTGTGGGTTCGATCCCCACTCGAGGAGATGAAATATTTGCTTAAATTTATATTTCCATTTCTTCGCCCTGGTGTTGAGTTCTGCCACTCAACACGCAATGCCTCTAGAATTCGGCAGAAAGTGGGAAACGGAATGTCTTAACACTAGGTTCCCTCTGCCTACCCTGCTGTGTGCGGGATACAGCGTGAAGTTGAAAAAATAAATAAATAAATAAAAATAAAATGTTTAAAGTATTGCAAATGTTAATATCTACAATTTTTTTGTCATTAAAGTTTTTTTTATTTTTTTTGTAAATTAAAGCTGCAGAAACGAGATATTTGTTTTTTTTTGTTTATACTTTGAGGCCAGTCGTGGCGCAGCGGCACGAGGTGTGACTGCAAAATCGACTGGTTGTGGGTTCGATCCCCACTAGAGGAGATGAAATATTTACTTAAATTTATATTTCCATTTCTTCGCTCTGGTGTCGAGGTTAAGCGCGGCGTTGAGTTCTGCCCCTCAACACGCAATGCCTCCAGAATTCGGCAGAAAGTGGGGAACGGAGTGTCTTAACACTAAGTTCCCTCTGCCTACCCTGTTGTGTGCGGGATACAGCGTGATGCTGATTTTTTATTATTTTATACTTTATTGGAACTTTAGTATAAACAAGAAAAAACACAAATATCTTAAATTGAATAAAATTGCACTGGTAACAGGTCAAAGCCCACCGTTACGTCACCTTCGCAATAACCGAGGTGTTGCACGTTAAGTGATTAAAAATAGAGCGGAAAGTGAGAAACGAAGTGACCTAGCACTAAATTCCTGATGTCTACACTATACGCGGCGAAAAGTTTAAATAAAATTAAGAATTTTCTCAAATAATACATTTTAAATATCTAAATTTAATTTAAAACCACTAGAACCTATTGTTGGCTATATAGAAATTACAGCCTAAAGCGTAAGCGTAAGATATGACAAGGGTACTAAGTTAGTTAATAATTTCTATTTTGTCACTTCTACTAAATGCTCAATGTTTGCTATTTATTATATTTATTTATTTTAACTTTACGCTGTATCCCGCACATAGCAGGATAGGCAAAGGGAAACTGGGTATATAGTGTTAAGATAGTCCCTTCTCGGCTCATTGGGCAATGGCGGAAGGCGGATCTCAACGCCGTGCAACTGGTAACAAAACATTGCATGATGTTGAGTTCCGTCACTCGAATCTTTGTCAGAATATGAGGAACCGAGTGTCTTATCATTGGGTTACCTCTATCTACTCTTCTATGTGTGGGATACAGCGGTAAGCTAAAAAAATATTATTTATATAAACTTACAACATGTGATCATATTAACAGTGTTGACAAACTATAAATATATACTTTACCCTCGATTTAACTCTTTTAGGTGCATGCGAAACTGTGAGTCTGATCCTAGTTTTCCAATGCCTAATAAAGCAACCGATTAAAATAACCACAGTTTTTTCACAACATATACAGAAGATAACACTATATATTTTATATAACGTATAAACTAAGTAGGTATGTATACATTTATCACGATTTCATTTTTGATTTTCCTAATATTATTATCTTCTAGAACACATGCTTAATGTAAATGGTTGATGCTGAATGCTGACTAGAGGTTGTAAATCTCACACAATCAATAATTCATGAAGATTTCCTCTATGCCAGTGTTTCCCAAACTGTGAGTCCAAAAACAACTTTTTATTGTCCAGTGTGACGCAGTGGTAAAATGTCAGAACTGTAACGTAATGGTTGTTGGTTTGATTGACAGAAAAGTTTCTTGCCAGTTATTCTCAGTAGAATAGCTGTCCGAGCCGATGACGTCATATTTCTTTAGAATTTATTTTACAAATGTCACTAGTGACATTTTTATATAACTTAATTCGAAAGTAAAGAAAAACTTATAATGGCTGTTATTATGTTGGTTGAGGCAAGTCGTGGCACAGGGCCACAACGTGTGACTGTAAAATAACTGGTTGAGAGTTCGAATCCCACTCGAGGATATTTCAATATTTAATAAAAAAATTAAATATAAATTTTATTTCGTGTCGAGACAAAAGGGTGGCATTGAGTTTCGACTTTCAACACGCAATGCCTCTAAAATTTGGCGGAAGTGACTAACACTAAGTTCTGTAGAAGAGTCTTAACACTAAGTTCTTTCTGCCTACTCTGCTGTATGTGGGACACAATGTGAAGCTGATGGTTTCTTATAATGGCTTTATTGAATAAAAAAGCTTTTGATTTTGATTATCGTAAGGGAATTCTTATATTTAAATTATTTGCATTTCTTTGTCTTGGTAAGATAAAGTGGCTCTGCGTTGCATCACTTAATCTGCAATGTTTTTTCAAAACAAATTTGGATACAAAATGGAGAATGGAATGTCTGAATACTGAGCTCACTGGTTCAAGCTCAATCAATAAGTTGTAATCTGTAATTTAGTTTTTATAATATTTTTTTATTAGACCAAAAAAAATGTTCTGTGATTGAAAAAAATCGGTTTTAAGTACAGAGTTGCGGTACGTTCGGTTGTCACTCGGGATTATATAAGGAAATATTTTCTTTTTCTTGCACTAGTATCAAATCAGAATACGTCGTTAAGTTTTGCAACTCAACACGTTATGTCTGGTTCACATTGCCTTCCCTATTATATGCAGAATACATCATGAAGTATAAAAGATCAGAAATTTAATTTCAAATGGTTTTTGGTATCTGGTAAACGTTGGGAACCACTATACTGCAGAATGGATTATGGAGATACAAGAATTGGATTGTTGTTCTATTAACCAATGGAATGTTAAATTGTATATCACTGTACTGTAATGTAAAAACGGAGAAAAGAGAAAGAATTAATAATGTATCGTTCTATATTCCAAAACTTTTAATAGCTAGATCAACCTTATCGTCTCTAGCATTATCGCGGCGTCGATTGCTTTATAGAGTTGCTCGGTTTTTTTTGTGTTATATTGTTATTAGATATTGTTGTTAGTTCGCGAGGTTTAAGGTGAGCTTTAAATTTGTGTAAGTAATGTATTGTAGGTGTGACGTCACTTGCTTAGCCTAAGCCGGTTTGTACCGGTTTTTAACAATCAGCCTACACTGCGATAATGCGTATAAAGCAAAAAAAATAAACACAATTGCTTCTGTTAACTGAACATTTTAAACTTTAAGTACAGTTCTTGTAACTATAGCACCGATATGAGGCCTGAAAGGCCGCGTAGATAAAATGGATTTTTTAAAAAAGGCATGAGTTACATATTTCAAAAATTCCATTCCCTTGCGGAATGTGAAATGTAAATAAAAAAAATCTATCCCACAACTATTTTGTTAACTATCGCAAGTTCCTGGTAACCATAGTTCATTATACATGAGAAAATAATTTAGTTTATGTAAAAACATGAATCAGCCCAACACAAATTTAAATTAAAAAAAAAAAGTAAGTACCGACATGATGCCTGAGATTGAAACCGCATTGAAATTTCAAAACATACTTATTCACCAAAGACGCGCGTGATGATAACTCTGCCAGTTCCGATGTCAACGTAGGCATTGACTATGTAGCTGCCTAAAAGCGAAGATTGGTATATGTGGGGAAAGGGTTAAACTAAGAAATGAAGTACCTGCTGGGGCCTGTCAGACCGCACGTCGGTATTTAAATGTTAATTTTATTTTTTGATTACTGCAAACCGGGGGCTTAAGGATGAGCGGGCGCATTAAGGACTACGTTGAGCACGCAAGAGGGAACTGTGTTCTTATCGTCGGACGAAAAGGAGCCAGCGAGCAAAAAGATTTGAAATAAACTCGTTCAGTTCTAGGGAGTGGTGAAGCAATTACAGAATACAAAACTCTTTATTTGTGGAAATGTAAACCTACTTTCCTTAAAAAAAGTTTGTTCCGCCTTAGGATCAACTGTTCGCTTCTCTTTCGTTGTTGAAACAGGGCTTTAGAGAGTGGAACGAGTAGTACAACGCTTACTAAACGGTACTTATATTAGAAATATGCATAGCGAATAATAATCAATTCATTTTTTTATTTAAAAAAAAGGTCTCGAGCTTTTACTGAAATTAAGGATTTGCTTAGAAAGAGCCCTTCCATCTGATACCTCACTAGAACTATCGGCCTTAATACCAAATTTTGCCCCCCTTTTTATTATGGGGGAGTAGATTTGAGTATATGATTTGAATTTCAACTTGGCAGACAGACGGACAACAAAGTGATCTTATACAAGTTTACCTAAAAATAATACTTAATTTAAATATGTACATTAATGTAATATAACTACAAAAACCTATAAATGAGGCCAGTCGTGGCGCAGGGGTACAAAGACCTACTACCTGACTATATATCGACTGGTTGTGGGTTCGATCCCCACTCGAGGGGATGAAATATTTATTTAAATTTACATTTCCATTTCTTCGCTCTTGTGTCGAGGTTAAGCGCGGCGTTGAGTTCTGCCACTCAACACGCAATGCCTCCAGAACTCAGCAGAAAGTGGGGAACGGAGTGCCTCAACACTAGGTTCCATCTGCCTACCCTGCTGTGTGCGGGATACAGCATGAAGCCGATAAAAAAAAACCTACAAACTTATCACTATCAAAAGGCTGCAATGAAGAGATCCAACAGTTAACAGAGTCGGGTGATAAGATTTATTATCAGTGTACATGAATTGTAATTAAGATATGGCCGTCGCTTACACCGTTTTGTATAGAACAGTGTATTAAATATATTTTTTATTATTAGTAACTTCTTTAGTTGGTACGTATATAACGCATAATTTTTTATAAAAAAACGTATTTAGTATAGTATAATAAAATTGCTATTAAAGAAAAAAAGTTGTGTAATTTTTTAAGTTAAAAAGAATGTTATGTTTGAGGAACCACTGTTTTTAATAGTTGAAGTCCGTTACGCACCCAACACGCATAATAATTATATAGGCGGAATTAAAAAAAACTTACGGCCAAGCGTGAGTCGGATTTGGTTATGAGACCAATTATGATTGTATATCAATGAGATATATAAAGAGAAGAAGAACGTGACTTATTAAAATTGATACACTAAAAATTGCGTGCATATTTAGTTATTTTGTTAACTGTAAATATAATATTTATTTCTTTTTATATATTTTTTGTGATACATCTATAAGTTTTCTTTTGTATGCTTAGGATATTTGGCTTTATTGATACTATAAGTTCTCCTTTTTTACTACTCTCGTTGACGTACAATTTCTATAGGTATCGATTCACAACAATTCTTAGAAGTTTTGATTGCATTAATCTTTTTTACTGCAAGAGACTAGACGAGAATCAAAGAGAAAATTAAATATTAATTTGATATGAAATTATATATTAATTATTTAATTTATATCAATTTATTTGATGCCTCTTTACAATCTTAAGATCAATCTCAAGAATGGTCTTGATCGTGTCCATACACACGCAGGCGAGTAAACGTACAGACAGATAGACATACGGACAAACAAGTTATTTTATAAGGATTCCATATTTTTTGTTTCTCCATCAACCATTAAAAATACATAAAATAAAGTACGAAAATACTATTTATTATTGTGTGAACGGAGTGTAATAATACTACGTTCTCTCTGCCTATCCTGCTGTGTACGGAATACAGCGTTAAGCTGATCCAATTTTGGTTTAATTTTTATTACTGTGTAAATGTTCGATAAGAAACACTGATATGATGTCCATGTTATTACTAAGTTAATAGACTCGTTTATTTTCATTTTTCGAGCACCGTCCCCTGTGAACGTTTGTTAAACTGAGATTTTCGTGTCTGTGGGAGCATTAGGAAATTTTAATAGCTTTGGACAGTTTCCAAAAGGCATGGGTTCAAATTTTGCAATGTTTAAGACTTGAAACGTCATTTAAACATATTGTCTATATAATTTATTATTATTTTTAATAGTAAAATTGATTATAATATCTATATACAGTGTATAAATACTATGTTATTAGCTAGCACATAGAGAACTAAAATACTTTATATTTCCCCTATCTACCCAATAAAAGACACTGCACAAAGGATGGACTCAACGCCACCTATTAGAGCAGTGACGTCAATATCGCCTTTACGATGAGATGCAGTCAAACTAAGCGGTAATAGCCTGTGTCGCAAAAAAAAAAGAAAAATATGGAAAGAAAATCTGTTTCCTTTCAGTGATTTTTAGGGTTCCTTATTTCAAAGGATGCTCTCTGTTTTATCAGCTTGTTGTCGGTATAGTCGTCCGATTTTTCATTTATCTCGAGATCGTATGGAGGTAACAAGCTGGTATTAATATTAAATATTGATGTCTTCTGTCATAATAAGCATTTATGCATTGTTTGTGCGAAATTCCTCATAATCAAAACCTATACGGAACCTTCCCGTAGACTTTGTCTTGTAACGAGGGCGATAAAATGAAAAAAAAATGTTGCCACAACTCTCCTAACAAATTTACTAAATCAAGATGTAAGCATATATTTAACTGACTTCTATAAAATAAGAAAGTTATCAATTCTGTTGTTTTATGTTTATCAGAACTTTTGTGTAGGTAAACCGATTTTGATGATTCTTACTCTATTTGTTACCGCGTGGTCTCATTTTAATTTGGTTCATTTCTGGCAATGGTATCCATGAGAAAATCCCATAAGTCTTAATTTGCATTAAGTATGTGCGCGACAAATGGACGAATAACTTAACATCCCGAAAACCAATTTCAATTATTCTTTTTTTATTGGAAAGGATAAATTTCAAGAGTAGTTTGGTAATTATATATATAATAAGGTTCTTTTTTCGTTTTTGTTTCTTTTTTTTAATTATATTTATTTATTTATTTAGTTAGAGCACATTTTGTTATCTAATTCACGTCCATAAGCTATTTATGGAATATGAATATTCGTAACCAGGATATGAAATTATAGATAAATAGCTCTTATAGACTAAAGCGGAGCGGAACTGGGCATTAATGTAAAAATGTAAATAAACACAAATATTTAATAGAATGTATATGTAAACTCCATTTTCATTGTTTATCTTTTATTTGTTTCTTTATCTAAGATTTGATACCTCAGGTTTTTTTTGAGAGTTCCACCTTCTAAGTAAAAAAGAAACCCTTATAAAATAGTGTAACTTCGTATCGCTGTTTTCGTGTATTTTTTTAAATATTACAATAACTAATATCACATTAGTTAAAAAGCAACTCTTCAGTTTTTTACCAGTTCTTCGGTGGTAGCGAGATGTTCATTCGACGGTACAAAAGGGCTTGCAAAAGTCTATTTTCAGATTCAGCTTCATGCTGTATTCCGTGCACAGCAAGGTAGGCAGAGGAAACCTAGTGTTAAGACAATCCATTCTCCATTTTCTGCCGAATTCAATGCATTGCGTGTTGAGTGGCGGAACTTAACGCTGCGCTTTTGCCTCGACACCAGGGCGAAGAAATGGAAATATAAATTGAAATAAATATTTCATTTCCTCGAGTCGGGATCGAATTCACAACCAGTCGATTATACAGTCACACTTTGTGCCACTGCGCCACGACCGGCCTCAATAATTTCATGAAGCAAAGGTATTAATTAACATATACTCGAATATATAATATGTTAAGATTAATTCAACACCTTTCTTAAACTAATTCTACGTACCCAAAGCGAACGTTTCTCACTTAATCAGTTGCTAATGAGGGTCTAATGTGCTGTGATTCACTTTAACCCTTCCTTCTATCTAACAGGCAGTTTATGTACGTTTTAATGGGACATAAGCTTATTATAGTGAATTTGATTTTAAAGTTATGTTTAGGTTCATATAAAGGTATTTTTCTCTGTACATATTACAATAAATGTATAACTAGTCGTCGCCCGCAATTTTATTTTTTTAAGTTTTTAAAACTTAAAGTAGTAAATTTTCAGAAATTTTCTCTCTAATTGTTCTTCTACATTCCCCGACTTACCTACATGCCAAATTTGTAAGTCTAGAAGTTTCGTCTGTGCGTTGTTAATAAAAAAAATTTTTTTTGCTCCCCTTTCCCCAATAAGTGAACCTATCGTGATAACGTTCATGTTTATTTGTTATTAATTGTATTTTTACCTTTAACTGCCTTACCTACAGACTACTCTGCTGTGTGCGGGATACAGCGTGAAGCTGATTTTGGAAAATTTCTGCAAATTTTGATTTAAACCAAAAGCTGATCATAAGAATTTTAGATTCAATGATTTTATAATTCAAAATTCATTTTTTATTTACGTCTCACTGATTCTAAGATTGTAATAAGTAAAAATTATCTCTAGTGGAAAGAGTATTGCATTGTAAAAAACTGTTTTGTAAAAAAATTACTCAGCATTCCATGGATTCATCGTGGTTAGTGAGTGAGGTTACTCAGTTAAGAGCTCAGAGCAGTACCTGGGACATGATACTCATGTGTAGAGTTTCTGGGCCAACTCCACTCGCTGAGCTTCTCTCTCTCCACTGACACCAAATTCAAAATGATTCTGCCGTCTTCGAAATAGATCACCATAGAGACAGATAAATTAAGTTTCTATTCAAAGATTTCGTTTCTTAGTTCCTCAGTCTTTCAGTTTTTTTTGGTTTTTTCCAATTTTGGTTTTTATATTACTTTAAGTTCGCTTATTTACAAAACATTGCTTGTTGTTCCTTCGCTACGCTTGTTCTAACCTACATATACGTATAACAGAGTAAGTAGATGTAATTTAGTGTAAAAGTATTCCCTAAACTCCGTCCAATTTTTGAGACATTGCGAGTTGCATGACGATGTGTATGTAATTACCAAATAGACTGAGACTACTTTCAATTTAGTGAGTTCGCATTCCACCGTCTTAATTACATATTAGACTAATACTTCTGAAAATCTTAGCTTTGCTAAGATGACGTAAGTCTGAGGGCCCAGGGATTTTGGGCCAGAAGCAGGAAAATGACAACAATTTATCTCCCTAAAGTGGGAAGGTACCCTCCCCATAGTGTTCACAGTCCAACACTGTTCTGCTGCGCCAAAAAAGTTTCGAAAAAATATCAACATCAAAAGATTTACATTTACACATACCGCCTTTCATTTAAATGGAACATTTACAAAATTACTTAAACAAATGTGTCTTCTTACTTGTCATGGCTTAATTAGGTTAATTAGCCCGGATGCACGCCGCTCCCATTACATTAGTACAAAAAGTTGTTCTTTATGCCAATTTTTTACCGGTTTTTGCCTATTTTAACCATTTTTTATTATAAAGGAGAATGAACCGACGTGGTGCGGAAGGTTGGGTGTGATTCCCACTCTTGGCAATGATCAGCTTCACGCTGTATCCCGCACACAGCAGGGTAGGCAGAGGGAACCTAGTATTAAGACGCTCCGTTCCCCACTTTCTGCCGAATTCTGGAGGCATTGCGTGTTGACTTTTTTGCAAGTTTTGTTGCGACTGTATGACTGAATGAAATCAAATAATTAATATTTTCAGTTATTCATTATACATATACACATAGCCATATTCAGGAAAGTCTCAATCTTAAATCTTAATGAAACTAACACCAGGCTCCTAGGTTCAAAATTTGTATTTTCACTAGATTCCTAGAGAAAAAAAATGACACAATTACATATGCCACTTCTTTATTTACGAACAAGAGTAAATAAAGTCATTGTAAAAGCTGGATTTTGTGTCTAATTTGTTGTTTCGTACGACAGTAGTGAAAATTCTCCATTGATCCTATGTCTTGCAAAAATCAAGGGTAATGTAATGATGTTCGCTTTTATGTTAAAATATATAATAATAGTTTAAAACAAGCAATGCTACCATATAGAAAAGAAAAAATCTTATTTTTATTTTCTGGTAGGCTTGGAAACTATTGATAAAATACCACCAAGATACAGCGTCTACGCGGTAACATGGTAATAACTAACAGCTATTTTCACATTCACATTTTAAAACTACAAACGTATAAAAAATTTTACGTAGCAGGACTCGAACCCGCGCCTCCTGGAAACCGACCAGGCGCTCTGACCACTAAGCCATACGTTCTCATAAAGCTATGTCGAAATTTTGATACGCTTGTTACAACTTATTTATGTTGTTAGGATCTCTGTAGGGAGATTTCACAAATTTCCACTATCCAAAGATAATTACACTTTAGAGAATTTTTTATACGTTTTCTAAATAAGTATTTTTCTTTCTTAAGTTCTTTGTGGAATATTTCTTTAAAAAAAATGCTTAAAATATTATACATTTTATATAATTCAATACATTTTAAACACAAACATGTTCCGATCGCTAATTGAATAACTTGTTCTGAACAAAGGTAGATAGATGGTGGAAACGAGCGACAATGACTTGTGTGGCTTCTGTACTAAAGTTTACTGTTCACGAATATATTATGTATTATTAAATAGAAATGACTAACCTACTATACTCAAGGCCAGTCCGTAGCGCAGGGGCACACACTTTGTGCCCCGAGTGGCCTCGAGTGTAAATCGACTGGTTGTGGGTTCGATCCCCATTTGAGGAGATGAAATATTTGCTTAAATATATTCCATTTCATCACTCTGGTGTCAAGGCAAAGCGCGGCGTTGAGTTCTGCCACTTAACACGCAATGCCTCCAGAATTCGGCAGAAAGTGTCTTAACTCTAGGTTTCCTCTGCCTACCCTGCGGTGTGCGGGTTATAGCATGAAGCTGGAAAAAAAATTACTATACTATCTGAGGAAATTGTTTATATAAAGGTCGGCAGATACAACTTTGTGTTCAACACTCCGTTCCCTCAGTTTTGAACTTGTTGAGAGGCGGAACTCAACTCCGCCTGGGGATCGTACCCACAACCGACATGTTTACAGCTAGACGCAGTCCCACTACCCTACAACTGTCTTTCATGAATAACTTAAAATGTTTCAGTTTATTAAAACTATATAATTAAAATTGTCAACATTTGAATTATATTGTTGACAAAGTTAATTAGCTCTCCGACTAAAAAAGCAACCGACATAATTGAAATATTTTTTTATATACATATATTATTTAAATTAAAAGTGTATTTTTTTTAGAAAATTATCCATAATAAGATAAATTGTCATGTACAGTAGATTTATATCAAATTTAGTATAAACCGCGGCTTACTCGATGAGTTAGCGTATCTCTCACACATGTTTACAACTTCGTTGTTATGCGGCGCGGGATTTAATCTTGAGCGTCTGTTACATCTTGCCACAATGTTTATATATATTAGCTTCACGCTGTATCTCGAAAATAGCTGGATAGGTAAAGGGATCTAGTGTTAAGACACTCCGTTCCGCACTTTCTGCTGAATTCTGGAGGCATTGCGTGTTGAGTGGCAGAACTCAACGCAAGGCTGCTCTTTGCTTCATCACCAGAGCGAGGAATGAATTAATATTAATAATAATTATATTAAAGTAAACAAATATTTTATGCTAGCGGCCCGCCCAATGCTTCGCTCGCCTAAAATACATGATTATTGATTTAATAAGCAGAATTGATTGACAACAACTATAATGACTTCTAATATGAATTTTTGATTGTTTCGAACTAAAAAATACGACCAATGTTGATATTTGATATTCATAAAATATACATAAAGCTAATTATTTATTATATGTATATATTTTTGTAACATTAAGTTCTTTTAACCTATGTTATGTTTTTTAAAGCTCTGTTAAATGTGCATATGTGCAACTCCTGTACAGATTTTAAATTAGTTACACATATTATTAGCTAAATATACAATTGGTAAATATGTAGTTATTACAGAGTACATGTTGAAAGGATGTTTTTAGGCATTTTTATATAGATTTATATTTTTATTTAGGCATTATTATTTCAAACGAACGAACCAAATGATTTATGTATATCTCTTTAAAGATCAAATCGTTCTTTATCTCTGTGTTATCTCAGACAGACAGACAAGAAATTCAAAAAAAAAATTTTTGCTTTCCCTCTATCCATTTCTGTCAAAATTACAAATGTACAGACAAAATATTTTTACTGTCTTATTATATATAGAGATATTCAATATTTAATTTCTTCGAAAAGGAATCGAACTCACAATCTGTCGCGCTTACTGTCGCCGCTTCTGTCTCTGCGCCACGGCTGGCTCCATTTTCAAAATAGATTAAAAGTAAATATATATAACATCTTAGAATACAACTCAAATAATATAAAATTTACAGTGCACAGTCCTTCAAAACTAAGCGCTAACACAAAGTTTCTTGAAAAATCTTAAAGAAAAAGTTTATTTTTAACGTAAAATTTCAGCTTTTCTAAAGGATTTTCACAAAATTAAAGCTTATATGTGGTACCTTATGTACGTCACATTTCTCGGAGACCACATTTCGTTGCAATCGTGCCAATTAGCAGATTGCACCCTCTTTGCCAATTACTCAGGGAAGTCCCCAGAGCTTAGGTCTTGATTTTTCCAATCATTTTTAAAAAAATCTTGTTCCTTTACTTAAAATGGTGATTTGGATTTTACCGGAACCAGTCATGACGCAGGGTTAAACTGTAAACGCTAAAGGTTGTGAGTTCGATTGTTATTTGAAAAAAATAAATATTTTAAATTTTCTATTTCTCGCTATGATATATATGCGAGATATGACGTGAAGCTAAAAAAGTACAATGTGATATTAATTCGAAATTAAATTTAACTATTCTTGAATTGATCTTTCAGCTCACCTTGTCTAGACAGTGTTATTTAAAGGGCTTGGGATTCAAGTTACAAGTTTAACTAAAAAAATATATATATACCCACCTAGAATATTTTATTGTGTAAAATATTTTTGATTTTGTTGCACTTTATTTATAAAAATATATATTTTTTAAATATAAAAAAAATAAAAATATATTTTTAAGACAAAATTTCATCGTATATTTGACTGATCGCCGTCTGTAATTTCGTCTGTGTGGATAATGCCCATGTACTGGCAATATTTAACACATTTAATAAAATCTAAGACACGGAATTTGAATCTATTTGTAATAATTGTGCCAAAGTATAACTAGGCAGTTATATTTTTTACCTATAAGCTACATACAATCATATGATATCATGAAGCTTGTCTGATGTTGGAGCCAGGACTTGAGTAGTGGAACTCTTCAAAAGTTACTTATAATTTATAGCTTCGAGCACATTTTATAAAATGTGCACTTTGTGTATAAAAACATGTTTTGTAGTTATTTTTTCCGACTGCTAAGGAAGGGTTATGTTTTTCGCGCGTATCTTATATGTATGTATGTATTATTCTTTATTACCTCATATCTCCAGAACCGCTGAACAGATTTACATAATTAAGGTATCGTTAGATTTGTATTAGCAGCCCAAGTGTTCTTAAATAGGTGACGTTAAATTAAATCAATCATGGCGGCTGTAGGACGCCATTGGACTTAGTGAAAAAAAAAATCGTTTCAAATACCACATTATGGGTATCAAATTCAAGAGCTCACTACGAGGATTTCAAAAAGGTATATCATGATTATGATTACCATAATGAAATCAACAAAAAAGTGAAAAATAAAAAAAATATTTGTAAAAACAAAAACCCCGACTGACTGCATAAAACTAAAAAGAAAATAAACAAGCTATCATGGATGAGAAGTTACTATTTATAAATCACTTATATAATAAGTTTTATTTGAAATTGCGCATTTTAAGTTATTTCTAAGTCGTTCTGCTCGTTAATTAAAAAAAACAAAATAAGTCATTTAAAAGAGGATTTTATTTTTTTCATTGTTTTCATAGTTCTCCTTCTCCTACAGCTTTTATACCTAGTTCATAGATCTGAAAAAAGCACAAATAAATATTATTGCAGTAAAAACTTATAATAACGCGGCTAGTATCTGACGTCAAACGCAACGGTTGAAGGTTTGATTCGATTCACGGTGTATCACGCACATAGCAGGGTAAGCAAAAAGAACCTGGGAACCTAATGACAAGACACTCCGTTCCCAATAAGACACTTTATAGAGGTATTGCGTCTTGAGTGGTGCAACTCAACGTCACGCTTTGCCTCGCTACTAGATCGAGGGAAATGAACTTATTAAATATCTCCTGAAGTGTGAATCGAACTCACGACCTGTCGCGTTAATAGTCTCACATTTGTGCCCCTGCATTCGACTGGTCATCATTTTTATCCAATATAAGCTATTTCAAAATAACAAGCAAGTTCTTCTTTGTAAGATTTCAAAGTAGATACTCACGTTAACTTGCGGTGGCGTTGACAGCACAAATATTAAGGCATCCACTACGTCGTCGCTTTTGAGTCTCGGGACCGTCGCTAGACTATCCGGTGCCATGTCTGTGCCGACTACTCCTGGTGACAGACTCTGGAAGTAAAGGTGTTATGGTGACCTGTTCTTTTACATTCTCTGTGAGTTTCTAGTATAGAGTTTTTTTTTAATTTCACGCTTTTTACCCCATGTAGAAGGGTAAGTAGAGGGTACCGTGTTAAAAAACTCTGCTGTCCATTTTCCGCCTAATATAGGAAAATTATGGATTTCTCGGAGTGGAAATCGAATCTACATTCGTTGCGATTCAATCAGACATGCTACTGCATGACAGCCTGTAACTTAAATAATGTTTTGAAATATTTTCTATTTTTATGATAGCTAAAAAAGTTATCATTTTTTATCAGCGTCACGCTATATCTGAATTCAGGAAGTATTGCGAATCGAATGGGAATCGAATCCACAACCTCTCGTGCTTACGGTCAGTCACTCGAGTGTGCCCCTGCGCCACTTCTATTTTTTTTATTAATACTAATAAATCATAAAAAATATAAGCATATATTTGCTTATATATAAACTTACCGTAGTCTTAACTTTGCTTTTATACGTAGCTAGCTCGTTCGTTAGCGACGCCGTGAAGGCGGTCAAGGCGTGTTTCGTCGCCGTGTATACGTTTGCGTACTTGTACCCTGGTACGTAGTGGCCTACTACACTGGAAGTAAATTACAAAAATTATTATTATTAAGTATTTAATTTCATGTGAGGCCAGTCGTGGCGCAGAGGCACAAGTGACAGGTTGTGGCTTCGAATCCCACCAGAGGAAATGAGGAATGTATAAAAATATTTTATATTTTCATTTTTCCGCTCTGGGGTCGATGTAAAGCGCAGTGTGTCCTAATACTTAACACGTAACATTTCAAAATTCAGCAGAAAGTGGGGAATGGAGTGTCTTAACACTAGGTTTCCTCTGCCTAGCATGCTACATGCGAAGCAAATTGATGCTAAAAAATAACTATGATTTTGCCGGTCTCCATGAAATACACACTACCTCCGTAAGTTTTGTCTTCCCGCCATATAAATATTTTTAGACGGTTACGAAAGTGCGGGTTCGAGTTTTGCCACGTGTAAATTCTTACACGATTTCTAAAAATAATTTTCTATAAAAAATACCTGTTTATATTAACAATGTGACCATCAACGTTACGTTTCTTCATGTTTGAAATAGCATATCGTGTGCACAACATCAGTCCTCTCACATTGACATCTACAGTTAGCGCTACTTGTTCATCAGTAAGAGTTTTGTCGCCTTCATCTAAAAAAAAACAAAAAATATATATTTTTACTTACGTTATGTTCACAACTTACAAACACTGGCACAGTGGTACTGCCTTAGATTGTGTATCTGGAGAAATAAATTTTCATTTACCAGAGGCTGAGAAAACTAATTGCGGCGTTAAGTTACGTCCATCGACGCACAATATCTAGAAAATTCGGCAGAAAGTAAAAACAGTGTCTTAACAGACAGTCTCTGTCTACACAATTATGGACGTGCGGGATACAGCTTCGAACTATAAAAAATAAGGAATATGCTTCTATTGACCTTTACCGCTAATCCCTTATATGAGAATCGAACCCTCAACCTGTCCAGTTTATAAACACACGATTGTGCCCCTGCGCCATGACTGGCCTCACATAAATTTAATATTTGATATTTTTTTCTCACCAGTAATATTCCCATCTAAAAATATAGCAGCGTTGTTAATCAAAACGTGTAGGCCACCGAACGTTTCTTCTAACCATTTGAAAGTTTCAGTTATGTCAGAAGTCTTCGATAGGTCCATTTGCTTGGAGTAGATCTTGCCTTTGCCGGTTACTTTTGATGATAATTCCTATAAATGATTTGTTTATAACTTTGGGGTTATTAGTAGTGATGATTGAGGAAGAATTTCAAAAAATATTGAGTGTCAAGACACTCTGGCCACTAATCTCCTCCCAACTTTTGAGATATTGCGTGTTGAGTGGCGGAACTGCGCCACAAATTGTTCACTAACTAGGTCATCGTTGCGTCATAGGCAAGACACTTGTATTTCTAATTTCGTATTTTTCTTCGAGTTTCCGATGGAAAGCGACAGATGGCGATATAGATCAAAAGATCAAAATAGAAGATAGACAAAAGAGCTGCGAAGTCCATTTTATAGATTTTATATTTTTTTCTTTCCGTAGTGTAAAGTAGCATTTTAAGAAATGCTTAAAGATGAGAAAACTTTTGTATAGGACACAAAGTACGTTTCAGGATTGGGCTCTTATAAAGATATAGTATTGGATTTTACAATTAAACCCTCAAGAATAGTGATTAAACCCAAATTTATTTTTATATTTCGCAAGATAAAGAGACAAGTTCAGATAAAACCAACAAAAAAACAGACAGAAAATAATAAAAGGGTTTCCTACTTTAAAAAGTAACTTACATCAATCAAGTTCTTCCTTCGAGCTAGCCCAACCACTATCAGGCCGAGGTTAGCTAAGCGTACACTGATCGCCGCTCCTATGCCTGAGCTGGCTCCCGTCACCACCACCACTTTACCAACCCAACGATCCATTTTTTCGATAAAACTCAATAAAATTAATAAAAAAATATAATTTTCACTCTTTAAGAAATTAAAAGTTATTGGTTTTGTATATTTTTTTTTTAATATTACAGTGAATTTCAATATTTCTATTATAAAGCAAATTGAACAATTATTATAAAATTATTAATTTAATTCAATTTTCTTTTGTATATTCTTATAAACCACATTACTTGACCGTATATGTATAAAATAATAAATAAATAATTTTACATTAAGTTTTAATAAATATATTTTGTTCCGTAAAAGATTGATATCTGACTAAATTACTTCAAATTACTAAGCGATTATGAAATGTTCAGACTTTTTTGGTAACTGATAAAGTAAATAATCTAATAATCAATATCGTGACGCAGCAGCACAGCGTAACCTCTCTCTCTCTCTCTCTCTCTAAGTGGGAAAGACTGGAATGATGGATAATGGAGTGTGTTAAGACTTGGTTCCCTTTGTGTAAAACTGTTTTCTAAGGTCTGTACTTCAAAAGGTAAAAACGGAACCCTTATAGAATGATTTTGTTGTCCATGACTATAATCATTTACCTTAAGATCGCGTGGAGATATCTAGCTGATATTGATATCAAATATTTAAGTTTATAGTTCCCTGACGCATAAAAAATAATATTATAAGTCAACGCAATCAAAAGATACGAGTTTATTTGCATTGATTTTGCTACATTTTGTATGAAATTCACCGCGTAATAAAAATGTATAGAGTACTTCCCGTAGACCTACAGCTATGAAACTTGACACGAACTTACAATAAAAATAAAGGAGAAAATCTGAAAAGTGAAAATTATAGGTATTTTTCATAGCAACAAATTATACAAACTTATAGTTTTGTAGTAAGTTTCACACAAAATGATTGCATATGCCCGCTGACTTAAGTTTGTCTACCTTTGTAAGTTGTTTCCGTTGACCCAAAATCCTGAAATTGGTACGGAAGCCTTGAGTCCGACTCGTACTTAACCGATTTTTTGTTAATATTTTGGCATTACATGTACATCGTTAAGGCGTTACGTATATTACTTTCTATTTCTAATAATTAGAAGCAAATGTATTTCTTTTCTATCTTCATATTTAATCAAGCTTATTTGTTTACTTTTACACAAAAGAGATGTAGACATTTCTTTTTGCAGCTTCACGTTGCATCCCGCATGGGAGGAATGGGAGGGGGAATTCAGTAAGGAATAAGCAGCAATATTATTAGATTAGATATTCTATTTACGAGTTCGATATATAATGTGGTGAATGGTAAAACTTAACACAGTGCTTTATAATGATCGTGGCACAGGATTTTTTTTTTTTAAATTTCTTTTTTCTGCTCCGGTGGAACAATAGTGCAGTCATTCTGGCGGTAATTGGAGGACTCAGTATAGATGAATCTCTTTCGATATAAATACGATGATCGAGATTTTTGTGCTGGCCTGGATCAAAGCTGCCTACTTTTGTACCTTACCTATTGTCGATGAGATAGGTATAGAGACTCTTAAAAGGTCCTCAAAATCAAGTTCTCGAAATAATCTCGCTAAACTAAGCTGATATCTTCAAAGTATTAGTCAGAATGAAATGTTTGCAGAAAATATATCACCGGTTATGAACGTCGACAGAACCATATTCTTTGATTTCTTTAGTAAACAATAGTAATCAAATGTTTTTTTTAATGTGGCACAAGCGTGTGACTATGACATACGATAGATTGTTGGTTTCATTCTCACTCGAGGAAGTGAAATGAAAAATATTTTGCAATGCCTCAGAAATTGGGGGAAAGTGGGGAGTGGAGTGTCTTAACAAAGGATATCTCTGTCTACCCTGCTTCATGCGGAATACAGCGTAAAACTGTAAAAAAAGATGAAATTGAAAATTTTACAAACAAATCATTAAATTTTATATTATAAGTGACAATGATATCACTGTAAGTAATTGATTATTATATAAATGTAATGATTTATCCTTTTCAATTTTCCTATTGATAAAATTCAATTGTTCAGTTCTTCAGGTAAATAATTATAAAAATAAATGATTGATCAAAACTTAATTACTTGAATGACTTTTACATTTAAACACATACAAAGTGCAAGTAATTGATTGATTGATTTTATAGAGTGTTTTAATGTAATACTTTTTAAGCGTATATAGAACACATATGTATTGAGAGTACTACAATTAGACCAGTGCGTTCCAGTAAATTTCTAGCTCACCCGCCGCTAGCATTCCAGTATCACTAGCCGCGGTGATAATCACAGTTACCGTACGGAGAGGGTAGTGGTCCAACAGACCCCATACGAATAGTTAGGTATAATTTTATTACCTGAATCAAATCAAATTAGCTTCACGCATACATCAGGGTAGGCAGAGGGAACCTAGTGTTCAGACACACCGTTCCCCACTTTTTGCTGAATTCTGGAGGCATTGCGTGTTGAGTGGTAGAGCTCATCGCCGCGCTTTGCCTTCAGACCAGCGAAGAAATGGGAATATAAATTTAAGTAAATATTTCATCTCCTCGAGTGGGAATCGAACCTACAACCAGTCGGTTTTACAGTCACACTTTGTGCCCCTGCGCCACGACTGGCCTCATTTATTACTTGACTTATATTTTATTTTTGTACTGGCTATTAAATAGGTTTCATAGGGAAATAACATATCGGTAAGCACGAGAAGATCAGATATATCATTATCCCGAATAAAGATTAAGAGCAGCTATGTCTAAAAAAAAGGCGCGCAGAGGCACAAGTGTGTGACTGTAAGTTAGACTGGTTGTGGGTTCGATCCCACTGGAGTAAATAAAATATTTATTTAAATTTATATTTTCATTTTTTATATGTAATGTTGAGGCAAATGCGTGAGTTTCGCCATTTAAGACGCAATGGCTCCAGAATTCGGTAACAAATAGGATAAAAGTGTCATAACACTAGGTTACCTATCCCTATCCTACTGTGTGAGATAGTTCAGAGATTTTACAATATACATATAATGATGAAAAAACAAAAACGAAGAGAAATAAATTCAAAGTAAATAAAAATTGAACGATTCATGTGTATTAATCATTTGTGATCATTTTGATTGTTGTAGAAGTGTTGTAGGAATTATTATAGTATTTAGTTAATTTAAATGTAATAAATTGTGTTATTTTTTTTTATAAAATAAAATTAGGCCATGGAGTCTATACGGATCCACGCAACTAGCAAGATACCTATTTAGGCACGAAAAGCTAAAAGTGAATACTCGGAAAGCGGTGAAGGAAATGACAGAAAAAAAATCTTTTTGTAACAATGACATGCATAAAATTATGCTTAACGAAATCGGGTGTTTCCAAAATTCATTTTTTCAATAAATATATATCATTAATTAGAATGTCCGTGTCCTCATTAAAATGAGTGATAAGATAAAGATTAATAAATAAAGATTATTATCATATCTATCTATCTTTCAGTGTGATTTTATTGCTTAGGTTACAGATAGATGTATTATTTCGTACGAGGGTTGAATGTTTATTCATTGTTTATTCTTTAAATTATTCTGTTCGTGAAACAAAAAGTAATTTAAGAAAATAAACTCACTTCATACCAATCTGAACCACCAGATTTTCCTTCCTACATACCGTTGAAATATGGGAACGTGGATTGTGTTTTCTTGTTGATCAGTGGTGTAGTGAGGAGCGGGAAGGGAAAGCGGAGGAGGGGGAGGGGACATCATGCCCCGGGCGCTGCTCATAAAGGGGTACCAAAAGGTCGCAAAATGGTTTTATATATAAATATTACATAGGATATTTATCTCAAACTAAATACACGCGAAAAATCCATTTTTGTAGATTTATCTTAGCAAGAAACAACTAACTCATTGCACTTTTTTCTTTTCATTTTGTTAGTATTACTGTACTTTGGTTAGTTAATTTATGCAGTAACTTAAACGTCGTGTCCTGCATTCACATTGTTTTACAATTCCTTTTTTTTTTCAAACTTGAGGTTAATGCTGTTAGCCCTACTGGCTTTTACAGTGACTCCGGGTGAGTAAGGAAGAGGGTACTCTGTCCCTAAAATAATTGCAAGCAATATGTGGCTGCTTGTGAGGGTGCAGATAGCGGTATGGGCGTCCTTTGCAGGACTCGAACCTCGGCTTGCGGCCGTCGAACAGGTTGGGGACATATTTCACCGAAAATCACTTACAGCTTGGAAAGCAACAACGACGATTAATAAGTAGAACGCGAATTGATGTGTCATAAGAAGGGCACATTCATTATGAAATGTAACGATGGCGAAATATATTGCAAAGAATATACAGAAGAAAAGCTTGCATGAGGTATTTAATGATACAAAATCTTCCTCTCCGTAGCCGTGTAGAACAATTAGTACTTGAAGATGATACAAGCTTAGAAAATCTATTATCTTTGCTTAGACTTGTAACTCAGTCATGCCACAGAAACACCTAAAACTATCTCATATTTATTACTACATATTCATAATGAATTTATTTATCTATTGTCATCTACATTTCGTTTCATCTAATAAACGATATCAAAAGAAATAAATATTATGACCTTTTGTTTCATTCAACTAGTAATATCTCTCATCGTAAACAAATGTCCCACATCGTTAGGTACTTATGTAGATCTTGATTTTATCAATAAAAAATTAAAAAATATTTGTAAAAACAAAAACCCCGACTGCATAAAACTAAAAAGAAAATAAACAAGCCCAATAGTTTATTAGAATTAGCAGTCGGGACCTCTTTATATTATGCGGGGTTCCTGGTAAAGATTTTATTGATTGAAGAATTACTTATAGGTCCCGACTGTTAATACTAATAAACTATTGGGCTTGTTTGTTGAGTAAGGTCATACCTCACTTGCTGTTCATGGATGATCTAAACTTATTTGCGCCAAAATGGCCAGATCTTATGCGGCTACTAACGGTTACTCAAACTTTTAGTTACTTATAAAAATCTTGGAATGTCTGAAGCATTGTGTATTAATGAAAAGAGCAGAAAGCAATTGGTGAAGGAGCATTTCTTTGGTCGCATGAGTAAAGTGCTTGGTAGCCTTTTATCTGGTGGCAACAAAGTGTTAAATTAACGGTTGGATTATGCATCTTATAGCGTATGCTTTTGACATTGTAAGATGGACACAGACTGAATTAGACTCTGCAGATCGCCAAATACGTGAACTGTTGACGACATACCGAATACACCGTCCGCGTTCGTCTGTAATGAGATTGTATATCCCGCGTAAGTGTGGAGGTCGGGGTTTTTTGAATGTTTTGAAATCATCATCATCATATCAATTACTTACACCTAGATGATCTTTACGATCATCGGTCCTGCGTTGCTTGTTTTTTTTTTCATTTCTTGATGAATTTCGGGAATGAAACTATTTTAACCGGATTAATCGCGTATATTTGGTACTTTTATACATTTTTGGAAACCCGACGTTTCGAACACTTTGCAGTAGTCCGTGGTCACGGGTAGACTGAGGTGGCATTCGTCTGTC